>JBBPBX010014815.1:37747-50351 GCA_038048925.1 Garcialebias charrua | reverse complement strand
TAGCTTCCCCTAATTTTCATAAGGCATTTGTGCTTTTGAAATTGTGGACCTAAAAAAATTAATAAGCGCTTTAGAAATTGTGGAACTAATCTTTTGATTAGCGTTGCCCACCACTGTATATATATATAGCCTTGGGGTGTCTATGAGTGCACACCTAATTCTCTAGCTCCCCGAGCACTTTCTGGCTGATCACTGCACCACCTGGTGGTGGTTGGGTTAAATGCAGAGACGAATTTCGTCTGTGTATGGGAAACATACACAGATGACAGACAAACACATTATTATTATTATATATATATATATGTATATATATAATTTATTTATTTTTCTCTTACCCCCCTGGTTGCCTGGCGGACATTCTGGGGGTGGGCCGTCAGGGGTTGTCCTAGGATATGGGGGGGTTCGAGGCCTGGGGGTTTGCCGTGGGCGAGGCTGGTAGTGCGCTCTCCCTGGGCCTGCTTGGACTCGGGTGTCCTGTCCTGTCGGCGGGGTGAGGGTTGGGCCGGATCTTGGATGTCGGCTACTCTTCACCCCAGGATGAATGGGCCTACCTCCTGGGTTTGGGTATGGGCTGCCCCATATAGGGGACAGGTACATGTCTTGGACTTACTAGGGGGTATAGAGGGTGCATCAGGATTATGAATGGAACGTGTCGTTATTGTTTGTCTTTGTGTGAGTGAGGATGAGGGTGGGTCTGAGTGAGTGTGTCTGTGTATGAATGTCTATTGTCAGGCTGGGATTAGGATTGCCCCCTCTCTGTTACATTTTAAGGGCGAGGCAGACCTCGGCGCTGTTGCTAGCGCCGCTCGACGCGCGCGTGCTGCGCGCAGGCTGTTCACAGGAGAGCTCTGTGTGAGCAGCTGCTCGCGGAGCGTTTACCTACAGGACAAACTGAGGTTGCTGATTGGTCATTTGCTGACACGCCTACTGAAATGATTGACAGGTCTGAGTGGTGAGAAAAGCCACAGGCTACGCCGCATTTTTCTGTGTTTATATGTTAATAAAAAGTTAAAATAAATAAAATAAAAACAGGGAACGTTGCTCCTGCAGCCCACAGCCCACCAGGAAATATTTAGAAGCTGGCATATCCACGTTGGACATGAGTTTAGTTCACTTGTGACAAGTTCGTTCATTCCTCCTCATCGGAGGAGGAAGTGAATGGTGACCGCTTCAAGCGATCACTTGACTTTTGGCAAAAAAAAACAAAAGAAAAGTCCGATCAGCGATGAAGAAGGCCGTGGCACAGTGGTAATGGCAGTCGACCCCCGATAGGAAGGTTGGAGGTTCGAATCCCGCGTCCGTCCACCATGTGTTGTTGTGTCCCTGGGCAAGACACTTAACCCTGAGTTGCCCCCGGTAGGTCTGGATGGCGCCTTGCAAGGCAGTCTACCACTACTGGTGTATAAATGTGTGAATGAATGGGTGGATGGCTGGTATTGTAAAGCGCTTTGGGGCTCCTCACAGGGGACTGGAAAGCGCTATATAAATAAGCTCCATTTACCATTTACCATGTCATACATTTGTGTCTCATACAAAACAGTCCGCCACCGGGTAGTTTATTCTGAGACAACGTGCACGCATGAGCGGTCGTAAAATTTGAGCTTGGCGCGTTCACGCGAGCGTTCAAAGGCTTGTGCAACGGCGCTCGCAAGGTGCTCACACGGCGTGGCGCGGCGCTCGGTCCAACGCAGAGGTCTGCCTCGCCCTTAAGGCTACTTGGTGTCGCGCTCCTACCACGTGGCCCCCGGGTGGGTGTCCTTTTGCCTGCGGGCAGGCTGGGGGCCCTTGCTGTCGCCTTCGGGAGTGGGGCGCTTGGGCGCGTGTCGGCTCTTCCTGGTGGCTACCTGATGGGGCCAGGGTCCTCTGGTCCTATCGGGTCCGGGCCTAAGGGGTGGGCGCCACCAGTGTCCGGGCCTGGGGCTACGTCAGTGGAGCGGGCTCTTGCAGCGGGCTCCAACGGGAGCCTGTGGGCTTGTCACTGTTTGCCTCCCGGGTGTCATTGTGTGTGGTCCCTGGTGGAGCTCGTCTGGTTCTCCCCCTTGGTCGGATCTGGGGAGTGGGCGAGTGGCTTGTCCTGTTCGGGTGGCCCTGGGGACTCTGGGCTCGGGGTCCTTCTTGGGGTCTTGGGCTTTGATCACCCCTTCCTCTGCCTCGGGCCTTGGGGGGACAGATCTCTGATGCTTCACGGTCGCTACTCAATGTTCTATTGGAGGAACCTTATTCACTTATGCATACTCACAACCACACACAAATGGATGCAGGGATGTATATGTAGATAGCATATGCAGATATGTAGATGGATATGTGATATGAATGGATATGTATGTATACTGTATATATATTTGTAGGTATGGGTATTTTTATTTATGGAAATCTACTGCAAGGTCTTTATGCATGTATGTTTCATTGCTGTGTTCTGTCATGTGCTTTGCAGGATTGCGGACGGAGGTTGGGTGTGTTTGCCTTTTGCTCTTTTTGTGGATAATTGTTGTTTTGTTGTCTTACTTTCTATATTTCCTTTCTCTCTATTAAAAAAAATTCATATCGGTGTGAGAGGATGGCTGTGAGGTGAGAAGGGAGGCCATCTATAAAAAGAAAAAAAAAAGGTTCCGGCGGCACTTCAAAGCAGCCGCACGTCACCTCCAGGTGAGCACAGCAATTCCCATGGAGGTGAACAGTCCTTTGTTTTAAGATAACGGGCCGTTCAGAGGTTGAGACCGGCTTTATTGAAGACGAAGTCCCCCACAGCTAACTCGGTTCGGTTCTGATCCTGGGACACAGGTTGAAGCCAGGTACACTTCTCCCACAGCGAATAAGACGCCACGAGGCCAATCCAACCGAAAGCAGCGGAAAGTTCAGTAAAATACCTCCCTGCAATTCTTGTTGGAACCAGGTAGAACCACAGGTCCAGATGAGAAATTCGGTTGGTGTCCAGAGAGAGAGGGGAAAAAAAACACTGGGTCTTCGTGGGATGGCTCCCTAGCTCGAGGGGGTCATCTGGCCGGCAGGATGCACTCAGACTGACAGGTGGGGTGGGAGAAGCCGGTCCTGGGCTGAAATAATTTTTGGATGGTCCCGTCCAGCTCTCTGAGTCACTGAACACCAAATTCGGTTGGAAGGTGGACCAACTTTAGTCTTGTTCGAAAAACGGTCAGTTTTATGATAAAAATACTAAAGAGAAGCAAGGGGAACAGCGTCCATATCCTATAAAGTTAAGCTGCTTCTTCTATTTTAGAGTTAATGGCAGAACAAGAAGTAGCCTGAGACAAACATGTAGCATTAACACAGTATGAACATTATTAGGCCCAAGCAGCAAAGCGCTACGAAGGCCTATTGTAATAGCTCTGTTCAGGCCAGACCTACAATTTTTTCCGCCAAATGAATTGGCCTTTTGGGGGCCTTTTTCGCAAAACTCACAAAATTTGGCTGACGTATCAGGACTGGTGAAAATGTACATATTTTGGGGGCGTGGCAAAAATCGCAACAGAAACGGCTCAAGAGCGCCACCTAGAAATTTTCTAAGAGCGCCACCTAGAAATTTCTAAATACCCTCCGGCTTGGCCTTAGTTTGTCCTATGTAAAAGATCAGCTGTCTAGCTTTGATGCAGCTATCTTTAAAGTGCACGATTACCGACAGGATCGAAGGATGGTAGAAGATTCGGTCTGGTTCACTGCGAGCCTTTTATTCAACATGTCCGCCATTCATCTGGTCGGCTGGGCCGGATCTTCCAAACGGGCACCCTGGGCGAGTGCCCAGGGGCCCGACAGCTTATGGGGCCCTTTGCTGGCCAGCAGAGAGCAGTTCCAGCCTGGCAGAAAAGTTTTTATTTTTTTATTTTTTTATTGTCGCTAGACGTAGATAAAACAAGGCTTTGTCCTCAATTTTCCTTATTATCCAACCCAAATAAAATAAAAAGTTGTTTTTCAAAAACAACTCTCATAAGTGTCTTTTAGTTTGTTGACATGACGTGTTGATTGGGAGCAGACGGCAATGCACACTTTCCAGTCCGGTAGTGGCAGTAATGTGCTTAAAATAAGTTCGCCAACCGTCAATAAACTCAATAGAAGAAGAAGAATGCTCTGTGACCAATGAGCTGACAGCCCTTTTACACACGTGATTGAAACTACAGAATCCGACTCATCTCATTGGTCCAGTCTTGGCAGTTTACGGAAGACACGATGCGACAGGATTTGAAGATGGACGCAAGCGGCAAACGTTCAGGGGATTTAAACAGTGTTATGATCCAGCGTGGTGTGGGAGGGGGTGAGTCCATTAGTGCAGACGGACACTCAGAGACACAAGGAAAAAGTCAAAAATACTTTAATAACAACAACTCAAAAGCTCAACTGTGGCTTAATACAAAAACTTCAACACGAGGAGTTGTACTCACAAAAACCAAGGAGCTGCAAAGAACACGACACACCAGGGTAGGAAGATGAATGGCCCGACAAAGACATGCACACAAATGCAAACTTATATACACAGACTAATTACCTAAATCATACACACCTGAGACAGACAACATGCAAGACAAGGAGACGACCACCAGAGGGAGCCACATCCTTACAGTACCTCCCCCTCAAAGACGCCCCCAGGCGTCCCCAAGGAACAACCCCAAACAACCAGGACGGGCACGAAGGAGAACACAGGGACAGGGGAACAGGACAAGGGACAAAAAGCCAAACACAAAGCAAAAACATACAAAAACCAGAATTAAATAAAGACTA
Source organism: Garcialebias charrua (assembly GCA_038048925.1). Lineage (NCBI taxonomy): Eukaryota > Metazoa > Chordata > Actinopteri > Cyprinodontiformes > Rivulidae > Garcialebias > Garcialebias charrua. Next base: position 45,623 of record JBBPBX010014815.1, on the reverse strand, counting down.
AACCCAGAAAACTAACAAGCGTCAAAACGTAGAAACGTCAACGGACGTAGTGACGTCATCGGACATTGGACGTAGTGACGTCATCGGACGTGGAGACGTCATCGATGTGGGGACCCTCCATCGATGCGGAGGCGTCGGAAGAGCGAGGACCCTCTGCAGCAGTGATGTCACCGGCGCGAGGACCCTCCGAAGCGAGTAGAGGCGTCACCTGGCGCGGGAAACCCCTGCAGACGTCGAGGCTTCAGCGGCGTGAGGACCCTCCGAAGAGAGTAGAGGCGTCGTCAGCGCGTGAACCCCCTGTAGACGCCGAGGCATCAGCGGCGCGAACACCCACGAAGCAGAGGCGTCCCCAGCGCGGAGACCCTCCGAAGAACAGTAGAGGCGTCATCATCGGCGCGGGGACCCCCTGGAAGGCGAAGAGGCGAACAGCGGCGCAGGACCTCTGCAGACGGCGAAACCTCAGCGGCGCGCTCCGGCACCAGACGGCGAGGAAAAAACAGAACGGGCAGGTGAGAAAAATAAAGTCTGAACTGGGTGTGATCCATGTACTGAATGAAAACAGAAACTGCAGGAGGTGGAAAAACTACGGAGACTGCAGCAGGCATAAGAGCGGCCGCAGGAAACTGCAGCTGCAGGGATCACGTCTGTGACGGCTGCTCCCTTCGAGCAGAAACCGTCACCTTCACCTTGGGCAGCACGGTGGCACAACTGGTAGAGCTGCTGCCTCTCAGCGAGAAGTTTGCCGGTTCAAATCCCGGTCCGGGGCCTTTCTGGGTGGAGTTTGCATGTTCTCCCCGTGCATGCGTGGGTTTCCTCCGGGTACTCCGGTTTCCTCCCACAGACCAAAAAACATGCTTGTTAGGCTGATTGGTGACTCTAAATTGACCCTAGGTGTGAGTGTGAGAGTGGATGGTTGTTTGGTGTGAGTGAGACAGGTCCCTCTTGTAAATGAGTCCCCGTGACTCAACGAGGCTAGCCTGTATAAATAAAGGTTGAATGAATGAATGAATGAAAGCTTCTGCCTCTGGAAGTTCCGCTTGCTGGACTCACTGTTCTTGGTCGAGCCATTACTGTTATGATCCAGCGTGGTGTGGGAGGGGGTGAGTCCATTAGTGCAGACGGACACTCAGAGACACAAGGAAAAAGTCAAAAATACTTTAATAACAAAAACTCAAAAGCTCAACTGTGGCTTAATACAAAAACTTCAACACGAGGAGTTGTACTCACAAAAACCAAGGAGCTGCAAAGAACACGACACACCAGGGTAGGAAGATGAATGGCCCGACAAAGACATGCACACAAATGCAAACTTATATACACAGACTAATTACCTAAATCATACACACCTGAGACAGACAACATGCAAGACAAGGAGACGACCACCAGAGGGAGCCACATCCTTACAAACAGTGAACATAGATCACCTTCGAGCCTGACTACTCCCCCCAGGAAAAAAAGGAAAAAAAAAGAAACGGCTGCAAAAATACAGAGTCGAGTGGGAAAAGGAATGGTGTCACCAGACGGCAGAAACATCGAAGCTGGACCGTAGGAGCAACAAGCTAACATGCTAACAGACATCAAAAAAGGCATTCAATACAGAACAACTGGACTTTATTTGTAGCAACAAGACGTTTCGCTCATCATCCGATAAGCTTTCTCAATTGGAGACTGTGAGAGGGAGAGAGAAGTTATAAGCAAGCTGGGCCACTGGTACACACCAAACTAGGTAAATTGGAAGCTAACACACACATACTTGGGATAACACGTGCCTGTGACCCATTCAAAGTTCAGTGTGTGAAAGCAGAGCTTACAGAAAACACACACACATCCTACTGTATGTAAATTGACAAAAACCACACTTCACACATTGATAACAGGGACCTGTCAAAGTCTTTGTTAGTCTAATTCACAAGTGAGGCTCCTCTGTTCTCATCAGGTGGGAAGGGTCTGTGAACCAGCTGCAGGGCCGCACCATAAAATACATCCAGAGGTTATTGAGATATTTAGCTAACAAACCGACAGAGTTGACAACGTCTTACAGACCTCGTACAATCAGTTCAGTGTGTGAAAACAGAGCTTACAGAAAACACACACACATCTTACTGTATGTAAATTGACAAGTCACACCTCACACATTAATATTGAAGTCTTTGTTTGTCTAATTCACAAACGAGGCTCCTCTGTTCTCATCAGGTGTGAGACGCCTGGGAACCAAATCCAGGGCTGCAAGTTTTAGAAATTTGGAATCTTAGACCTCCTCCTCTGTTTAACGATGGTTTCTCTCTTTTTACATAAATCGCCTCCTTCACACCCCTCTCAAACCACCTGTGCTCTCTGTCCAAAATGTGCACATTCTGGTCCTCAAAAGAGTGTCCCTTGTCCGTGAGGTGGAGGTGAACAGCTGAGTTTTGTCCAGAGGAGGAGGCTCTCCTGTGTTGGGACATTCTTCTGTGGATGGGCTGTTTAGTTTCTCCAATGTATAGGTCTGGACAGTCCTCGCTGCACTGGACTGCATACACTACACCACTCTGTTTGTGTGTGGGTGTTTTGTCCTTCGGGTGGACCAGCCTCTGTCTGAGAGTCCTGCTGGGTTTGAAATGTACTGGGATGTTGTGTTTGTTGAAAATCCTTCTGAAATTCTCTGATAGTCCAGCAACAGTGGCCCTCACCCCGATAGTCGCTAAATGTTTTGAGAAACTGGTCATGACTCACATCAAGGCAACCGTCAACATCAACGAGGACCCTCATCAATATGCATACCGTGAGAACCGATCAACAGAGGACGCCATTTCTTCCGTGGTCCACACTGCTCTCACCCACCTGGATCAGAAGGACTCATACGTGCGTCTGCTCTTTGTGGACTTCACATCTGCCTTCAACACCATGATCCCCCAAACTCTGATAGACAAACTATCTACACTTGGACTAAGCCCCTCCATTTGTAACTGGGTACTAGACTTCTTAACAGACAGACCACAGTCCGTGAAGATCCACAACTTCTCCTCCTCCACCATAACCCTCAGCACTGGCTCTCCTCAAGGATGTGTGCTGAGCCCCCTTCTGTTCACTCTGCTCACATATGATTGTACAGCCACACTTCCAGGCTGTCATATTGTTAAGTTTGCAGATGATACAGCGGTGGTGGGATGCATCACAAACAATGATGAGTCCAGCTACAGACAGGAGGTGGAACACCTGGAGAGCTGGTGCAAAGAGAATAATCTTCACATGAATGTGAAGAAGACAAAGGAGATGATTGTGGACTTCAGAAGGAACAAACACACCCACGCCCCACTGAAAATAGGTGGGTCTGCAGTGGAAGTGGTCTCCAGCTACAAATACTTGGGTGTACACATGAATGATAACCTCAGCTGGAGCAACAACACCACCAGCCTGATCAAGAAAGGTCATCAGAGACTCTACTTCCTCAGACGGCTGAGACGAGCTGGTCTGAGCAGCCCAGTCCTCACCTCCTTCTACAGGTGTGCAGTGGAGAGCATCCTGTGCTCCAGCATCAACGTGTGGCATGGAGGCTGCACAGTTGAAGAGAGGAAAGCTCTACAGAGAGTGGTGAAGGCTGCACAGAAGTCTGTGGGAGTCAGTCTCCCCACCATCACAGACATTTACACCTCCAGATGCAGAAAAAGAGCCACCTGCATCATGAAAGACCTCACTCACCCAGCACACTCACTCTTTGCCCCACTCCCCTCAGGACGGAGGTTGAGGAGCATCAAGTGTAGAACCACTAGACTGAGGAACAGCTTCTACCCTGAGGCTGTTAGACTCATGAATAAATAAAAATAAAAATTAAAAATAAACACTGCAAAATATCACATCATGCTGATGCTGATCTGTTTTCTTGTTGCTGTGTTCATCTGTGTTCATCTGTGACCATCTGCTCATACAAACTCATGTTCGTGCTGCTGTTTATTCCCACTATATTAGGCTTAGTGTATTACTAGTTGATGTTTTTCTTAGTTAGTTCTAGATGTTATTACTGTTTTTCTCTTTCATTTGTTGTTGGATGTAACTGGGACCTCGTGTACATAATCTCGTTTTCATCTCATGTACCACATGCGGTGCAAATGACAATAAAGACTCTCTGACTCTGACATATACAGTGTGCTCTGAACGGTCTTATTTAGGGATGCCCAATGTGCCTTACTGCATATGCCACTTTTTGCCTCTATAACAACATCAACTACTACCTCATACATATACTGTGTACATTAACTCATACGCTGCTTTGCCACTTTGCAAATGTCAATGCTAGAAACCTTTAGTTTATTTTAGTTATACTTTTTATACTCTTTTTTTTTTATACTAGTATGCAAAAACTCAGGACAGTATTATGTTCATTAAATGTTTAATGTTTTAGTTTTAGAGTTGGTGTAAATTTTCATACTCTTATACCACTATGCAAAAAAACTCAGGACAGTGTTAGTTTTACTATTTTATGCTTATGTCTATTATTATATGTTTCAGTGTTTCAATGTTTAGATGTTTACTGTTGCACCGAGGGACTGAGAGAAACGCAATTTCGGTCCTGTGTATGTCCTGTACAGTACATATTGCAGATCTGACAATAAAGTTGACTTTGACTGATAAACACTTGCCCCATCACTACAAAATCCAATAAAAACTTCCTGTAGCAATTCAGTGGTGAAGCCACTCTGGAACAAGCAGTTCATAATTTGTTCTTTGATATGAACTGCAGACAGGCTTTGTAGCTCAACCCAATCTAAGGGAAAAGCAATGGGTTCCATTTCTCCATCAATGCTGGCTTTCAAAAATACAGTTAATGTTGATTTGTGCCCTACACTGGTTGACTCATCAGCTAACACCGTGATTTTACACCTATTTTCTATGATTTTACTCAGGAGTCCCTTTTTCATCTGTGAAGACACATGGTCAATTATATCAACACAGACTGTTTTGCTGTGCAAAACACGACCCAAATCAGAAGAATTAGCTTGCTGCAGCTCAATAAGACTCTGAAAGTCAGTAAATGGCTTGTTTTGTTTGGCCACATAATATGCTGTTCTGAACACCCTGGCAGTCGACTCCAATGCAGACTCCTGACTGGTCGCGTTCATGTTCAGAAGAATGTCTTCTTTTGCTGTCTGAAGAATCTTAATTGCTTCTGTGTGTGCCTGGGAGTTTCTGTGCTTATGAATTTTTTTTCGAAGTGATAAAAGCTGGGTAGCTCTTGAATTGCTATAAATTGGAGCTACATTTCCCTCAGCCCACTGACTGGCAATATTGACACCACAAGATGCCATGACACCTAAATGTTGAACGTCATGGCATGGAGTGCATCCTAGTTTTCCATTTGTAGCATATAACCATTCATTTCTGCTTTTAAACTGGTTAAATTGTTCCTGTGTCCAGATAGAAGGATAATCACTAGGCCTAGCATCATGACCTGTTTGTTCTGAAGCGGCTTGCACTTCATCTTGCTGACGTGGTGTCTCCTCATCCCGACTGAGTCAAACTGCTCAAAATCTTCATCAGCTGTTTTTTTTATTTTTATTTTGTGGTGTATCTTCTCAGCTTCGGTCTCCACTTTTCTTTTGAATAAAGACTTCGTTTTTCTCTGCATGCTGGTCAAGTTTTGATTTCGTTTGAAAATGTTAACAATTTAGTTGTTTTCACGGCTTTTATGTAAAGGTTTGTAGATGGTAAGTGATTTATTGTTCGTCCTGTCCCAATACAAGTGGAGGTTTTTAATATTAGTGCACCACCTTTGCAAAATGATCCAGTCTATTTAATCGAACGCACCAATCCCCTTGGCAACCACTGTGTTTTGGAGATAAACGCACGAGGTCTCTCATGTAAATTAAATGAAATCTCTGGTCATAGCGGTGTTCTCTTGCTGTGATGTGTTGTTGAAATTGAGCGGAATTACATGAAATATAATTAGTTCATCTCTCTTTGCTTTTACTTAGGATATTTTGTAACAATGTTGTAGCGGAGTACTTCTAAAGTTGACAAAAGCTTTGAACTCCGAGCTGTGAAAAAGCTGGAGAATTGAGGCTGTAGCATAACACGAACAGTTCAGAAACAATATGAAGTGAGAAAAAAGCTATTTATTAACTTATTAAGTCGTGTTTTTGACTGTTCATTGTTAGAAAAACCAGTCAGTCATGTCTGATCAGCGGGTGCAATCACGGCTGCGTGCACCTGCTGATTCTTTACAGCAGACAGCCACTCCCCTCTCTTGGGGGTACTGAGTACCCCCCGGTACCCCCTTACTTTCACCCCTGCTTATAGCTGATATTAAAATACCCTAAACAACTTAACCCCCATTTCCAAGTTAAAATGTGTAGATCTGCGTAAACTATTTTCTGAAGTTTAATTTCTAGGATCTGATGGAACAAATCAGGTTGCACTCCTGTCTTTTCAGCTTCAGGTTATTTTATATAAATGTTATTTTCCCTTTTATTATTATTTTAATAAAAAAATCATAACACTAAAAGGATGTTGTTTTCAAACAGGCAGTCAGTCCCAGAAGTCCTTCCTCAGTTTATCTTTGAATGGTGCCCCCGAGTTTGTCAATTCTTACTAATACTTGGTTGATGCACATCTTTTTGAGCCTCATGGCTTAAAAGTAAAAACAAATTGAAAACTTGGTAAAAAACAAAAGTTAAACTGTTTCTTTTTCCAAAATATAACCCAACTCTGAATGTTAGGAAACACCTTGTAACTGTGACTTGCCTCTTTTGATTACAGTGACATTCTCTACATGAATGCTCCTACAAGCACCCTGCGGATGTTGTCTATCATGGAACACCCTGCGGATGTTGGATGTTGTCTATCATGGTGCACTAAGATTCATAACTGGTTGTGATTATCGTACCCACCACTGCACCCTGTATTCACTGGTTAACTGGACATCATTAACTTCACACAGACTCTTCCACTGGTACATTTTCATCTTTAAATCACTTCTTGGTCTGCTGCCCTCATACATCTCCTCCTACATGTCTCTGTGTGAGTGCAGCTACAGCGTGCGCTCTCAGGACATGATTACCTGCAGTGTTCCATCAGTGAGGACTGAACTTGGCAAAAGGGCCTTCTCCTACTCTGCTCCTGCTTCCTGGAATATCTTACAAAAATATCTGAAACTCTCGACTTTGACTTCTCTAAATGGTTTTAAGAATCTGTTGGAATCCTGGCAAAAACCAATGCAGACATGTTCCTGTTTTTGATTTTATACACCTGCCTCGTTTTGCTACCGATATCTTTGTTTTAACTTGTTTAAAAAAATCTGTATTTCTCTCTTATGTTTGTCTATTGTTGATTGTTCAAGGAAACTCTACTGTTGCTGTTGTCATCGTTCTTTAGTTTGTAGCAGGTCTCTCTTGTAAATGAGTCCTTGAGGCTCAATGGGATTAACCTGACTAAATAAAGGTTGAATGAACATCTTTTGTCCCAAGTCACTTTAAGTATACGGTAACTATTTTGGTTACTTTTTTTCTTTATAAATTGTAACTACAGTATTTTCACATTTTTCAACAACCCAAATGGGTTGTTTTTTAATGCTAGGTAATAAAACATTCAGCCCTCCCCACTACCCATTTATGTTGCTCTTATTTTGAAATGTACTACTGTACAGTCACCAAACACTTAGCCTATCCTAACAGTTTTTAAAGATGAAGGAGTCAGTTGAATTGTCTCCCTCCTCCCTGCAGGCTCCATAGGGAGCTTGCTCCCTTTATATGAAAGGGAGACAATTCAACTCACTCTTTCATCTTTAATAACTGTGTTAGGATAGGCTAAGTGCTTGGTAACTGTACAGTACTGTACATGTATTCATTTATTAAAAAAAATACAGGTAGTCCCCGACTTACGAGCGAGTTCAGTCCCTAGGGGG
>JBBPBX010014815.1:22825-37655 GCA_038048925.1 Garcialebias charrua | reverse complement strand
ATATATATATATGTAACAGTTGTGGACCCGTCCTGTCATAATCACACTCTCAGAGGCCAGTGGGTTGGATGAAGTGGAACTTTACTGCAAAATGAGTGGTTCACAGCACAAAGAAACTGTAGTTAGCTCCTCTACTGGTGTGGCCATCACAGCAGAGAGCTGACCAACTGTGTGTAAAACTTTTCTTACAACAATTTCAGACAATACTGCACTCTTTTTAACATATGATCGTATAGTGGTTTTAAAATTAACATGGATTTAATGTAATCTGGTTTTAACCCTATTTTAGCTTAACATCCTGGTTTTAACCCTATTTTATCTTAACATCCTTTTTCTCTTTTTTATTAGTTTTTATAAATGAAATAAGAAAATAGAAAAATAAATACAGACAGCGGTCAAAATGAAATATTAAATTATTCTACAGCGCCCTCTGATGGTTCACAAAAAAATAACAGTTCACGTTGTGTCATAAATGAAATAAGAAATTAGAAAATTAAAGACAGGCAGCCGTCAAAATGAAATATTAAATTGTCTTACAGCACCCTCTGGTGGTTCACAAAAAAATAGCAGTTAACGTTGTGTCGTCATGGCAACAACCAGCCGTTACTGTACAAGATATAACCGTTAACATAACGGACTTATACTCTGCTAAACTGGCTATTTAAATAATCATAATCAGATTAAAAATAACACTTTGTCATAGCTCTTTTTATAGTCATAAATGTGCCATTCATAGTTGTTTTTAAATGAAGCTGGTCATTTTTTGTGCAGTTAGGAGTTTAAAGGGCTCTGCACTTTCATTACTACGAATAATATATTTTATCAAAGCTTTGCATCAACATGAGAATGGTTATGACACATCAACACCTGTGTTAATGAAGGTACTTACTGTTTCTGTGTGTTCAGTTTGAGGATCTTTACAGTGTTACTTGAAAACTTCATAGATGTGAGGAAATCTTTGAAGGTACAAAAAACCTCTCTGGTGTGAAAAATGCCCCAACTGCAGCGGTAAAATGACAGCCATGTACAACCAGACTCTGTTATGACAAAATGAAGGTTTATCACTTATTATCCGTATAAACACAAATATGTATTCGCAAAAATTAACATGTCCATTATAATGTGATTTGTGTTAGATTATTGTTTATATTGATCATTAAAGTGTACAATCTCACTCATTTCTAATTTGTCCTGTTTGTTTCTTGAGTTCATAGCATAAATATCCTCACAATGTGACCCACAATTGCACATCATATAGTTTAGATTTATTGTTGCAGTTTTTTTAAACAACACATATTCGATGTTATTCACTGTATAGAGTCAAATGCATGTAGATTACTATTTGTATGTGTAAATCAGTTCTGTAAATATAAAATTAAATTATACATTTTTACACTATTTGCGTAATCCTTCTGTTCATTGATTTACTAACGGTGTATTTTCTTGTTTTTTATTTACATCTAGAAATAAAAAAGGAAAATTAAAAACTAACTATAGTTTTTACATTTTCAAGATGAATATAAGAAAAGGGAGAAGGACCATGTGACTGATCAATGTTTTTCCAATAAAAACTGTCAGAGGTGATGTAAGTCCTGAAGAACTGTTTCAGTTTTTCTCATAGGGCTGTTCATTAAAAAAATTGAACTTAAGATTTGTTTGTGGTTGGGATGACTAGATGTACCTCACTAATTGAATTACAACCAGACGTTTACTACAGATGGCAATCCTCTGGTGTCTGGTTAGCATTTCTTTTACAGATGGTTCAAAGATTGCTTCAGACAAAAAAAAATTAAAGCTACAAGGGATCTTGTTTACGAATGAAGGAAAAACTGAGTGTGAGATTGATAGGTGAATAGGTGCAGCATCAGCAGTGAATCTGGTGTTGTACCGGTCTGTCGTGGTGAAGAGAGAGCAGAGTCAAAAGGCAAAACTCTCAATTTACTGGTCGATCTACATTCCTACCCTCATCTATGGTCATGAGCTTTGGGTTGTTGTTACGCCCACAAGGAACATAGCATATTTTTGTCCATGTTTTTTTTTTTTTTTGTTAAAGAGCCCCCATTAACATGTTTAAATAATGAGGGTACAATTACAGCATGGTGGCACAACTGGTAGAGCTGTTGCCTCTCAGCGAGCAGGTCCCCAGTTCAAATCCCGGTCCGGGGGGGCTTTCTGGGTAGAGTTTGCATGTTCTCTCTGTGCATGTGTGGGTTTTCTGTGGGTGCTCCGGTTTCCTCCCACAGTCCAAAAACATGCAGGTTAGGCTGATTGGTAACTCTAAATTGACCCTGGGTGTGAGTGAGACAGGTCCCTCTTGTAAATGAGTCCCCGTGGCTCAACGAGGCTAGCCTGTATAAATAAAGGTTGAATGAAAAACAAAGCTTCCAGCTCAAAAACTAGGATACAGTAGTGGCTATGTCTCAATTCAGGGGCTAGGTCCTCATGAGTGCGCATTTGTCGGCCGCATACGTCATTGCCCCGCGCGGAGGACTGTCCCAATTCGAAGACTCCTCCTCATGCGGCCGAGGAATGCGGCCTACTTCCTGCCGAAATCCGAGGATGCATTCGTGGATCCTTCAAGACGGAGGCTATCCCAGAATTCGTAGCGCCAGCAAAGATTTCACGGGGGGTGGGACTTTCTGCGTACAGGGTCGGGACTGCTACATGTTGTTGAGTCATCAGCTCGTTCTAACAACTACCTCAGGAAGCGCAATCTGAATCTCATTAAAATTTAACTACAGAAACGACTAAAAAATATTTGTTAGCTGAATATATATTAGTGTTTCTGAGTTTACTGTTTGTTAAGAACTGATTACAAATCAGCTTATTTTACACGTGCGTAGCAAGGATTTTCTAAGGGGCGATCTGTTAAAACTCAGAGTGGACATATAAAATGCAAGTTGCCCAGTAGGTCATTGCGTTAAGCATTGGGTTGGCATGCAGATCCTTTTCTCAAATGCTGGTTCGAATCTCACTCTGTACGGTTAAAACTTATTTTACGTTTGTCTTTTATTGGATAAAAAAAGGAGTTTCACAAACTCCTTTTTTTAAATCTTAGTCCTCATATTTTTATCCAATACTGTAAAAGACAAACGTAAAATGAGTTTTAACCGTACCGAGTGAGATTCGAACCAGCTTTTGAGAAAAGGATCTGCTCGCCAACCCAATGCTTAATGCAGTGACCTAATGGGCAACTTGCATTTTATAGGTCCACTCTGAGTTTTAACAGATCACCCCTCAGAAAATCCTTGCTACGCACGTGTAAAATAAGCTGATTTGTAATCAGTTCTTAACAAACAGTAAACTCAGATACACTAATATATATTCATGTACTCAGCTAACTAATATATTTTAGCAACGTCCCTTCTCTTTCCACACACACACACCAAGCGCGCACACAAGAACTTCCCACCCACTTCAAGAGAACGCCCAACCAACTTCCATCCATCCATCCATTTTCTTCCGCTTATCCGGGGTCGGGTCGCGGGGGTAGCAGCCTAAGTAGGGAGGCCCAGACTTCCCTCTCCCCAGCCACTTGGAGCAGCTCCTCTGGGGGAATCCCAAGGCGTTCCCAGGCCAGCCGAGAAACATAGTCCCTCCAGCGTATCCTGGGTCTTCCTCTGGGTCTCCTCCCGGTGGGACATGCCCGGAACACCTCACCAGGGAGGCGTCCAGGAGGCATCCTAACCAGATGCCCGAGCCACCTCAACTGGCTCCTCTCGATGTGGAGAAGCAGCGGCTCTACTCCGAGTCCCTCCCGGATGACTGAGCTTCTCACCCTATCTCTAAGGGAGAGTCCAGCCACCCTGCGGAGAAAACTCATTTCAGCCGCTTGTATCCGAGATCTTGTTCTTTCGGTCATAACCCAAAGCTCATGACCATAGATGAGGGTGGGAACGTAGATCGATCGGTAAATTGAGAGCTTTGCCTTTTGACTCAGCTCTCTCTTCACCACGACAGACCGGTACAGCGCCCGCTTCACTGCGGACGCTGCACCTATCCGCCTATCGATCTCACGCTCCAGTTTTCCCTCATTCGTGAACAAGATCCCGAGATACTTAAACTCCTCCACTTGGGGCAGGACCTCCTCCCCGACCCGGAGAGGGCACGCTACCCTTTTCCGGCTCAAGACCATGGCCTCGGATTTGGAGGAACTGATCCTCATCCCGGCCGCATCACATTCAGCTGCAAACCGCTCCAGCGAAAGCTGTAGATCACGAGCTGATGAAGCCAATAGGACCACATCATCTGCAAAAAACAGAGACTAACTTCAAGGTCGGCAAACCTGAAGGCTAGACCGTCCCATTTCAGCAGTTTCTTTCAGCCCACCCGGCCTTGTGAGTGTGTGGCCTACTCGGCCCAGCTAGGTTGGGTCCTCATGAGGACCCAGCCCCTGAATTGAGACACAGCCAGTTTGAGACGAGTCCCCATTAATATGTTACACCAACAAGGAACATAGCATATTGATAGGATACAAGACAACAAGAAGGTTTCTTTTTTTTTTGTTTGTTTAACTCTTGGAGGTTGCATGTGTGGTTCATGCAGCCAGCTCCTTTCTGGGGAGAAAAAAACAACAGGAGTTCACCCTCAGGTTCCCCGTGTCCCAAACAAAAACAAAGTACAAACATGGGCTATGATCGCCCCTTCGTCTGCGTCGGGCCTTGGGGGTACGGATCTCTGATGCTTCACGGTCGCTACTGAATGTTCTATTCGAGGAACCTTATTCACTTATGTATTCTCACAACCACACACAAATGGATGTAGGGATGTTGTTGTGCTTGTCGATCAGCAAAGTAACCACAAGGCGCGTGACACGTCCTCACTGCAGCCTACCTTCTAACAGGGTCTATTGAGCTGGTCCCTGAGTTTGGGTATTACCTGTAACTATGTGGGGCAGCTCCGACTCAAGGCTGTTGATGAGAGGATTCATCTGGACTATTCACCACCTAGCATTTGCAAGTCACAACCACTTTTCACCTTACGTCTCTCTCCACCTTAGCGGCCGGGGACCGGAGAGGTTAGCATAAAGAAACTATGCATTAACGGTGGCTCCTCTTCTTTTTAAGCGTTACAATTGTTACCGATCCAGTAAATTTTAGAATTCAAGAAATTGAACCTTTGGATATTGTTTTAAATACTCTTGGTGCTAAAGTTCAACCCTTTAAAACCTCCTATTTTTGATGTTACCTTTGTGAACCAAACTTACATTACATTTCCATGAACAAGTGGTTGATGAATAAATGTAAAGAATTTTACATTTTGTTTTGCTTTAATCAATTATTTTGCAAGGGTGGAATAGCATTATAGCATAGCAGTACAATTAATTATTATGGTTATACAAAGAAAAAGTATTAATTTACTATGTGGATCTTAAGACTCGGTGTTAAGCTGCTCGACCTACAAGGAATCCTTGATAATAGTTCCTTTCTGGAGTCTGGGTTGGAAAGAGTCGTGTAATTTCTAGGGGTGTAACGGTACGCTAAAATCACATTTCGGTTCGGTTCAATTACAAGGAGGGCTCGGTTCGGTTTATTTTCGGTACAATTTATTTTTTATTTTTATAAAATAAAGTCTTACAAAATGTTTATTTTGAAAATATTCCAAAAATATGTTTGTTTTGTATTGTAGTAATAAATAAAAGTGACCCATTTGGATGATATTTTAAATAAACAGCACTCTACAATAAATAAACTACCATATATGAACAATAATACAAATCTTAATAAATACAATAACAATCAGAACCAGAACAATAAGCAGCAACAGACTGTTTACAATCTAATTAATCAAGTTTTTGTCTTGTGTGGCACTATTTGTCCTTATTACTGTACTCACAACTTCTTCTTGGTGGGACAAGTTCAGATTTCAGTTCAGTCATTACACACTTCTTAGCTGCAGGTGAATTTCCCTGAAGTGGAAGTAGAGAGCATAGAGCAGCTACCTTTGTCACAGACTGGAAATAAAAAACAAAAGAGGTAAAAAAAACAAGTTAATAAGATTATGATTTTAAATTTAAAAAAGATTATTTAGATAATACTAATAAAAGAACAATACCCCTTTAACGGTTGAATGGCTCACTCTTCATCATCATGGCAGGGCTTTAATCTGGTCCAGGGCTTGTTGACAACATCAGTTAGTTTTTTCATAAAGAGCTGAACTTTTTGAAGTGTTGACATGATGAATGTCTCATAGCGACGCTCAGTAACTTTAAAGCCTGCGCATATAACAACGTTCAGACTTAGAGATTCAGAGATTTAAAAACTCATACAGCTTGTGTTATTGCTCTGGACCGCTCTGATTACCTGATGAAGTAGTTTAAATGCAGCTGCTGTTTTTTTTGTTCACGTTCGGATGACATAGTTTCCAGCACGTTCACGTTAGACATGCTGCTGCTACAGAGTCTTCATGAAACAAAGTCCACACAAGCTGCATGTGCGCTCGTCTTTTAACAAGAAAGCTATAACGTTCACAAACAGGAGACCGCACGAGATGCTAACGGCTAATGTTGCGCGTGCCACGTGATAATAGCTTCGTGCTGAAACGCGCACAGGAAATTTTGTTCTGCAGTGCATATATTCCCCTGTTAAGAACGTTTAATGAGTGAAAAAATAACCGAAACGGTACGTAGGTGGACCGAACCGAACGTGGTGTACCGAAACTGTTTGGTACAACCACTACAACCGTTACATACCTAGTAATTTCCTTTTGATGTCGCATAGTTAACACTCACAGTTCCCATCTAGTCTTAAGGACCAGAATTAGAGCACTTATTCACAATTAAACTTCTCACCTGACCTCAAGGATCAGAATTAGAGCACTTATTCACAAGTAAACTTCTCACCTGACCTTAAGGATCAGAATTAGAGCAATCTTTTGCAATCACACGTCTCACCTAACCTTATGGGTTAGGTTTAGAGCTTTACTTAAAATCTTACCCAGTAGATGTATCTCTCCAAAGCCCTCAGTAATCTCTAGCAACCTCGAGCAAATAAGTCACTAATATAATTAAATTCCCTGCTGGCTACTCTGTCTGCAGTGATCCTAATTTGATTTAAAATTTCCTGAAGACTCAATCCAGTAAGGCGTCTCCCAGGCATTCCTTCTTTTCAGGGTCAATGGGAACCCACAAGTAAAAACCTGGAGCAGTTCCTTCACTCCCCGAGGAGTGAAGCTCACCTCTGACTCTCTGTTGGTCTGATCTGAAGGAGCAAGTTTGGCTTCGTCCTGGCTGTCTGGGTAAAACCTCTACAATCCCTCCTCAGAGTATGAGAAGAGGAAGAGAAGTCCTCCCCAGGACGCTTGGTCCTCCTGTCAGCACTGAGTCGGTCTGGTCCTTGCCTGGTCTTCAGTGGAACAGCTCAGTCAGCTCCAACTAACCGTTACTTGACAGCCTAGTTCGGTCAAAACTGGACGTTTTATACAAATCTGGCCCCACCTTCTCCCTAGGAGGGGGGAAATAACAGGTCTCCGATTGGTTGGTTCTCTGCAGCTTGTCAGTCTCTGGGCAAGCTGCAGCTTTGTTCTATTTCTGTACTTGAAGCTACTTGCTTCCTTATAAGGAAATGGTTTTGCTCGAGGTGGTCTGAGTCACGAGGGCAGTGGATAACACAGTCCATAGCAACATAGTTACATGTTTTTGCATTTCAACTCGTGGATTGCAAGAGATTACTTTTGTTATAAACATATCATAAACACATTTTAACACATAGTAGCAGAAAACATTACAGTTGATATGATAAAATTACATTTCACATGATTACATTGGTTAAAATCATATATCTCATGATTATATTGGTTAAAACAAGTTAAGATTAAAACAAGTTAAGTTTAGAACAAGTTATGGTTAAATAAGTCTTTGCAACTATTTTGCCCTTTTGCTTTCTGCTCAGCTCAAAAATGTTTGTGCGTAATTGTGTCAAAAATATTTGTGCATATTTGTGTGAGTGTGTGTTTGTATGTGTACGTGTGAGTAACACTTTCACAACAGTTTAACGGTTTAAACTTTGAGACACAGTTAAAGTTCCTCTTTTAACATTATAACTGTAGTATCCAATATCTAGATCTTAAGACATCCTTTCTTCAACCATAGTTATAAATTGACTATTCTGTTATAAGTTTTTTAAGGTTAAACAACCCTTCTCTCCTGCTCCACTGTGGCCCTCTTCCGTGCTTCAGCCTGTCTGCCTGTTTATGTGTATGTGTGTGTGTGTGTGAGAATGTGAGTGTGTGCTTCTGTAGGGCCTTGTCTTATACTGAACATTCCTCATCAGTTGCACTTAGGGTAAGTTCAGACACGTATAGAACACATCGTCTTATAAGTTGCCTACAATAATGCTTTGTTTAGGTTTTTAATCCAACAATAATACCCACTCACTTGACAATGTAAATGTAGATATCATATGCAGATATGTAGATGGATATGTGACTGAATATGAATGTATATGTATGTATACTGTATATATATTTGTAGGTATGGGTATGTTTATTTATGGAAATCTACTGCAAGGTCATGAACATTATTAGTCTTTATGCATGTGTGTTTCGTTGCTATGTTCTGTCATGTAGTTTGCAGGATTGCAGACGGAGGATGGATGTGTTTGCCTTGTGCTCTTTTTGTGGATAATTGTTGTGTTTTGTTGTCTTACTTTCTATCTTCCTTTCTCTCTATAAAAGTAAATAAATATTCATATTGGTGTGAGAAGATGGCTGTAAGGTGAGAAATGAGGCCATCTATAGCACTTTGAGATTTTTATTAATGAAAAGTGCGGTATAAATTGAATTTATTATTATTATTATTATTATCTATAAAGAAAAAAATTACAAACAAATGTTGGACCTGGTGAGCCAGCTAAAAAGAATAAAATGACACCGGAATGGGGCCAAACACTGTAGGATCTTCAAAGCCTCACCCAGCATTGAACTACCTGTTTAAACACCCAGCAAAAGTAAACGTTAAGACGAAAACAGGACTACCGATCTCACCAGGTCAGAACCTATTTAAAAACAGTGTGAAACAGTCAGTGCTTAGCACAAACTACTATGCCCTCCATGGGCAAACCAACACACAAGGTCCTAGGTTTACCAGAGCTCCACACGAGAATGCACCTGCTCAACACACCACTTCCTCAGGAGTGACAACCAAGTGGCGAGGGACAGGAGAAGAAGCACAACTTGCACAACCTCCACACCCCTGCAACAGATCACTACCCCTAGCCTATTTATAGGCAGACTCAATAGAGTGCACTAATCAAGACTGATTACATTCAGGCTGTAAAAAGGGTTGGCAGCCAACAAACAAAACATAATGGGGCTAAAATAACAATGTGCCCTGGCACATAACAGTTGTGACCAAAAGAAAGAGATCACGGATACAGGCCGTCGAAATGAGTTTTCTCCGCAGGATGTCTGGTCTCTCCCTTAAAGATAAGGTGAGAAGCTCAGTCATCTGGGAATGACTCAGAGTAGAGCCGTTGCTTCTCCACATCGAGAGGAGCTAGTTGAGGTGGCTCGGGCATCTGGTTAGGATACCTCCTGGACGCCTCCCTGGTGAGGTGTAGGGATGGGGCAGATCCGATCCAGTATCGGTATCGGTATCCGATAGCAGCATTATTTAAGTATCGGGTATCGGATCCAACCTGCCGATACTTTTCCGATCCAGCTTCAAAGAGCACTTGGGTTCAATCACATTCTGTGATTGCACTTCTTAACATTGTGTGAGATATACCCAATGAAGACACTCTTACATCACTGCCTATAATCATAATACTGTTTACATTCTCTGTTTACATTTATTAATACTGTTTACTTTTATTACTACTGCTTACATGTAATTACTACTGTTTACATTTACACTACTCTAATATCTACACCACTGCTGATACATATACAGTGTGCTCTGAACGGTCTTATTTAGGGATGCCCAATGTGCCTTACTGCATATGCCACTTTTTGCCTCTATAACAACATCAACTACTACCTCATACATATACTGTGTACATTAACTCATACGCTGCTTTGCCACTTTGCAAATGTCAATGCTAGAAACCTTTAGTTTATTTTAGTTATACTTTTTATACTCTTTTTTTATACTAGTATGCAAAAACTCAGGCCAGTATTATGTTCATTAAATGTTTAATGTTTTAGTTTTAGAGTTGGTGTAAATTTTCATACTCTTATACCACTATGCAAAAAAACTCAGGACAGTGTTAGTTTTACTATTTTATGCTTATGTCTATTATTATATGTTTCAGTGTTTCAATGTTTAGATGTTTACTGTTGCACCGAGGGACTGAGAGAAACGCAATTTCGGTCCTGTGTATGTCCTGTACAGTACATATTGCAGATCTGACAATAAAGTTGACTTTGACTTTGACTCTTAAGCCTTACAAGAGGGAACCCACTGACTTTAACAGCACACAGGACAGGAGGCAAGTATAACACACACATGTCCTCCTTACTCATGGTGCAGCTGAAAAAAGGGGAGTGGCTGTGTAGTCTTTTCTATCATGCTTAACGCTTTTTTAGTTTTTTCAGCTGCACCATGAGTAAGGAGGACATGTGTGTGGTATACTTGCCTCCTGTCCTGTGTGCTGTTAAAGTCAGTGGGTTCCCTATTATAAGGCTTAAGAGTTTCTTCATTGGGTTTATCTCACACAATGTTAAAATGAATAGTTTGGGTACAAAAGTTTCATTATACAGAGTCACATACCTGAACAGTATCGGATCGGGAAAGTATCTGTATCGGTCAATACCCAGTTAATAAGTATCGGTATCGGATCGGAAGTGATAAATGTGGATCGGTGCATCCCTAGTGAGGTGTACCCGGCATGTTCCACCAGGAGGAGACCCAAAGGAAGACCTAGGACACGCTGGAGGGACTATGTTTCTCGGCTGTCCTGGGAACGCCTTGGGATTCCCCCGGAAGAGTTGGCCCAAGTGACTGGGGAGAGGGAAGTCTGGGCCTCCCTACTTAGGCTGCTACTCCCGCGACCTGACAAGCGGAAGAGAATGGATGGATGGATGGGATGTGGCAGGTGAAGCACCCACCTGCACTTCTACGCTGACGTGTCTGAGTGAGTTTTATTTTACTGTTGTTTATGGATGGATGTTTGGATAGATAGATTAAACAAAAGCTTGTTTCTCCACAGGAACCCTGGAAGGCAAGGATAGATGTCAGGTAGGTGTTCACAGCAAGGGAGGGTTTTGATTCTGATTCCAGTTTGTTTCCGTTCTTACAGGTTTTGGTTGGGAGATATGACTTCCTGGTCCAGTGGTCGATGACAAAGGAACACAGGCAAGTGGTTGGAGGGCGAGGAGACTCAGGAGACAACAAAGGTCCAAGGTGTCAGACATGGGGGAGCATGAGGAGATCAGGTACTGTAGTACACTAAAACAGAGTAGGAGTTAGACAAATGGTAACTGGTGCTTATTTATATAGCACTTTCCAGCCCCCTATGAGGGGCCCCAAAGCGCTTTACAATACCAACCATCCACCCATTCATACACACATTCATACACCGGTAGCGGCAGACTGGCATGCAAGGAAGCCATCCAGTCCTACCGGGAGCAACTCTTGGTTAAGTGTCTTGCCCGGGGACACAACAACATGTGGTGTGGGGAACCGGGATTCGAACCTCCAACCTTCCGATCGGGGGATGACTGCCATTACCACTTCGCCACAAGGTCCACTTATCATGACTAGGACAGAAGCATACCACCATGAGGAAGGTGATATGCTCCAGCGGAGAGTAGAGCTCGACTGCAACCATATGGAGAGCTGGATCCTTGATGGCGAGACAACCTGCAGATGTTGTTCATTAGCAGCCATCTTGGATCCAGAAGCTGTGGAAGGTCTCACAAAAACAGCTTTTAATGCACTAGGCCTCTTTCTAAAGGCTGACTGAAAGAATGAGATGATGGTATTGAATCTCTTTGCATGTCGCAGGTTGAAACAGGTTGAAACTTCAACACAGGCAGTGGACTGAGGAACAGCGAGGTCTCGTAGTAGACCTAGCTAGCTGCTAGCTTAGCAACTGTCCAGTAGCATTCTGCTGCGGGAGGTTGTTCTCTGTTTTGTCTGTTTCCCATATCCAAGATGTAATGTAGGAACGTAATCCACGGAGCTTGGATCACCACCATCCACGGATCACCACCGTACGGAGCTAGGATCACCACCGCGACCAGAGTAGTATTACCCCCGACTTCCGGAAAATTCTGGAAAAATACGCGTGCGCATGCGCGATGACGTCAACTGGTAAAAGGTCTATTGGCAAAAGATAAAGGGGGATGGGGCCTTCCTTCCCTTAGAGATTACTACTGGGCAGCACAGCTGAGGCCTATGATCTGTTGGTGCAATCCTTCATATAAAGCTCAATGGAAGAACATCGAAGAGGCCCTGACCTCCACCCCCTTACAAGCACTCATAGCAGACAGTGACCTACAAAATGCTATAAAAAATATAGATAACCCTTGGATCAAGCTGACTCTGAAAACGTGGAAAACTGTAATAACAACATACAAATTAGAAGATGATCTAGTAATTTTAAAGTGGTGTGCATATGATACACAATTTACTCCAAATAAATTGGACAATAGATTCAAGGAATGGACACAGAAAGGATTAACAGCTGTGTGTAAAATGATAAAAGACAACACACTACAAAGTTTTGAATGGATTAAAGAAAAATACTTTTTAGAAGCACATGATTTTTTTCGTTATCTACAGGTAAGACATTTTGTCAATGATAAAATAAAAAAAACATCAGAATTGAGCAAACCGCTGTTGAGCCAGTTTAAAGAGGCATATGACTCAAACAAACAGAGAGGCATTATCTCAGGTCTTTACAAAGGACTTGTAAATATGAAAGCACATTCAACGTTATATGTCAAAACAAAATGGGAAATGGAGGGAGAAATACATATAACAGAGGAAGAGTGGAGAACAATTTGGGAGTATCAGTGGAAATGTAGCAGCTCATTGAGATGGAGGGAATTTGGGTGGAAAAGCTTGATAAGATATTTCATTACACCCTACCAAAAATCCCACTATAAAGGTAATTCTCCAGCTTGTTGGAGAAATTGTGGAAATAACATTGGAAATCATTATCATATTTTTTGGGACTGTCAAGTAATTAGAACCTATTGGAGGGAGATACATAAAGCAATACAAGATATTATTGGATGTCAACTGCCTTTAGAAAGTAAAGTTTTGTTTTTTGGACTCATGCCTGAAGGTTGCTCAAAGATGGACAAATACCTAATTAATATTTTATTAGTGGCGTGCAAAAAAGCCATCACGAAACATTGGCTTTCACTGGAGAGCCCAACAGTGAACATATGGATGGACATTACAATGGACATATACAGGATGGAGAGAATAACTGCAGAAGTAAATGATGAAAAGGACCGATTTATTCTACGCTGGAAGAAATGGATGGTTTATATAAAATCATGTAGACCAGATATAGACCTAGTAATTTCTGAATGATTGTAACAAAAAACCACTTTTACTCCTTTTATATTAAGGTTTTTGTATTTTGTTTTGATTTGTTTTGTTTCCATTGTTTGTTTTTTATTATTAGTTTTGATTTATTATTATTTTTTGTTTCTTTATTTCTATTGTTAAGGACATTTAAATAGATAATTTACAAATAATTGAAGTGTTAAATGTTAATTATGTTAAATATATGTATAAATGTCAATAAAAACATGTAAATTAAAAAAAATAAAAAATAAAAATGCAATGTCTTTATCAGTTAAAAAAATATATATATATATAAGTAAACTTGAAAAGAAAAGTTTAATTAAAAGGACTCAGCACTGAAGATATGCACACAAAAAAAATAAAAATAACAGAGGGAGGAAAATAATAACTACTGTATTTTTAGCCTGTATGACATATTTATGGATTGCTTTTTCTTCTTAAACTTGTCACAAGCTATCTGAGGATTAAATATGAAACAAACATTGAGGCGCTAAGGTTAAGAACAAAGTTTATTTAGCTGGAATTTCAAGACGCTTTCAGGGTTCACAAAAAACTCCGACAGACAGTTGCGACAGGCTGATGGAAACCGATCACAACTACACGTTCACAGAATGGCGAAATTATTGTATTTTTGGCCTTTTTCGGGATTATTGATCGTACATCGTACAGAGGGCAAAATTATCGTACAAATACGAAAATTATCGTACAGCTGGCAACACTGAGCCTGAGTATAATGGAGACCCCTGATGGACGAAAAAAGGTACTGCAGACAGGAGCGTAATAATTTCTAGAAAAGCCAAAAACAGGTCGGAGTCACTTTTATTTGTGATTTAATTTAGTCATCCAGTTGGGTTATTCGTTCTGAAACATTTAATAAAAGTAAAAGGATGCAGGTGCAGATTTTAATAACTGTTTGGAGTCAGATGAATAAAAGAAGAGGACAGATTGGGGTTTGAAGAAAAATAAATAATGATAATGATAATAATGAATTCAATTTATAACGCACTTTTCATTAATAAAAATCTCAAAGTGCTGGAGAGGGAGTAGCCCTCACAATCAGGTCCTGAATAAATACACCTTTAATTTTAATCTATTGAGGACATAAATTGAATCTCAATTTATAATAAGTGGAGAATTGGATTTTAAAAATCGACTAGTTGCTTCCTAGATGTGAAAAATGGATTTAAAATTCATTCATTTCTAAATTTTGATGCACTTTTAACATGCAGGAAAGGGTTTTAACAGAACTGTTTTTTTGTATGTCCAGAAGCCCAGATTTAGCTTTTTTAGATTTTCTCTACCTGGATTATTGAGCATGCATCAGGGTATTTAACAAAACAGTTTGTT
>JBBPBX010014815.1:0-11094 GCA_038048925.1 Garcialebias charrua | reverse complement strand
TGACTTCAAGAATCATCTGTTAGATTCACAAAGCATTCACTTAACGAATTTGCAAAAATGCTCCGTGTTTGGTTGTGAAGAGAAGCAGCCATCGTTATATCAACCGAACTCACAGGATTAACTTGATTTTTAATGAAAATGTTTCCACGTCTGACTCATTCACCACATTTAGACGCGTGCTCTAGAAAAATGAATGGCTCCAGTAAACAAAACAGGTTCGTTATGATGGTGATGAAAAGTAAAGACGTCAGCAACCGATCTGCTCTCGCTGCAGCCGGGTGATGTTATTTGGATCTGTGGATTGTATTTTATTTTATCTAAAAAAAAAAACAATGCAGTTTTGAACAGGCACCCAACAAGACACCTTTGTTTTCTGTCACCATAGCAACAGCGCATTCCATCCATCTTCTTTGCTTGCTTTTCTTTTCCAGGTCGCAGGGAAGCTGGTGCCCAGTGCAGATGGGATATTGGGCTCTTTGAAGGGATCCTGGCCACAGGCCACTGCTTTGCTTCATAGATCCGTTGAATTCGAGCCAGCAACCTGCTCGCTGAGAAGCAGGAGAAAAAATAAATAAATAAGTTTTCTGGTCTGTGGCGCCCCCTGCTGACCAGTTTGTGTTACATTCATTCATTCATTCAACCTTTATTTATACAGGCTAGCCTCGTTGAGTCGGGGACTCATTTACAAGAGGGACCTGTCTCACTCACACCAAACAACCATCCACTTACATGTCCTGATGCATGCTCAATAATCCAGGTAGAAAAATCTAAAAATAAAATGTTAAGTCTGGTCCACTGGGCATTCAAAAAACAAAACAAAAAAATTGTAGAAACGTTTTATCTTTCGTCTGAAAGACTTCCTCAGTCTGAGCTGCTGTATTCAGCTCAGTCTTATAAATAGCACCCTCTCACAGTGGATCAACCAGTTTGCTGATGACAGCCTGAAACCAGCTGCTCACATGATCAAGGAGGACCATCAGCCTAACGATGGATCGTTAGCACCCTGATGGTTGTTTGCTATTCACAGAGGGCTGAGTGATACTAGCAATAACAGCATTGTAAGAGGGGGACAGTTGAACCCGGAGGCCTCCACCTCTGTTTAATGATGGACGGTTTCTTTTCACAAAGATGGCCTCCTTTACTCCTCTCTCAAACCATTGTTCCTCTCTATCAAGGATGTGAACATCTTCATCCCTGAAAGAGTGACCTCTGACCTGGAGATGAGTGTAGACTGCAGAGTCCTGACCTGATGATGTTGATCTTCTGTGCTGGTCCATCCTTTTGGCCAGTGGCTGTTTAGTTTCCCTGATGTAAGACTGATCACAGCCCTCAGCTATGAGTTTTACACAAGACAAAACTGATGTCAGCTTCTACAAAGTAAAATTATTCAAATAAACTTCAAATGAACAAAAACACATGACAGATTTAACCTCGTCATTATTTCTAAAAGCGCATCGTTAAAGCTGCGAGTGAAGAACTGGGTCCAGTTCTGCTGCTTCCACTGGATCTCAAGAAGTTCTGGATCAGCCAGGAACTGCTGCGGAACTGATCATCAGCGGTGGGACCGCCTCTACCTGAAGTATACAGGTGTGTTAACACAAAACCAAGGCGGATAGGCATCAGCAGTGACCTTAGAGCAGCAGCTGTTACCACCAATCAATCTGTGAAGGTCAAAGGTCATTACCAAACTATGTGGAGTTCAACATTTTGCAGAGAACAAGATTATTCACATGTGGAAAACATTCACGACAGATCCAGTGAAGTTAAGTCAGTTCTTCTGGACGTTTTATTTTTGTTGAAACGTTTCGTCTCATCCAAAAGACTTGATCAGTCCGAGGAGCCACAACAAACTCAGTCTTATAAATAACACCTCCGCATGGTGGGTCAAGCAGTTTGATGGTGTTGAGATGAAACCAGAAACCGTCTGAGCACCATCAAACTGGTTGAGCCACTATGTGAAGTTGCTGTTTATACGACTGAGTTTGTTGTGGCTCCTTGGACTGATGAAGTCTTTTGGATGAGACGAAACGTTTCAACACATCCAGAAGACCTGACTTAACTTTGCTGAATTCTTCTACCTGGATGAGTGAGCATGAATATTTAAGACAGATGATAGTCTTCACAGCAGATGCCGTTAGCGGAGCGCTACATTATTATTGCTGCAGTGTGAGCTGAGCTACAACCTCCGCTCCCCCTCTGCTCACAGCGGAGCTTCAAGGGAGTGAGGAATTAGTTTGGTTCTGTTGACGGCGCCTTCCTTGAATATAATAGTAAGGGAAACACTGATCAGAAAATTGTGATTAAATCTTTTGCAACAAATTTTACAGTTGTATAGTTTCTTATACAGTATGTGACTATTCATGTGAATTGTCAGCCCTGATGCGTTTTTAAACTTTCTGCCAAAAATGTTACATTCAAAAGTTTTGTCTTTGATATGGATAATAAAATTATGCAGCAGCGAGCACTTCCCTTTAAAACTTTTACCACAAATTCCACATTTACATGGTTTCTCTCTGGTGTGGCTCCTGATGTGAATCACTGGATTTTCTTATCCGTTGCCAGTTTTCACACCTGATGGGAACAGAGGAGCCTCATCTGTGAATCAGATTAAGGTGAGCTTTTATTCAAGCCTTGTCCCCGATGAATAAAGATCAAATTAGAGGTTTATGAGCTTTGCAGTCGATCTTGACGTTTATATGAGTTCTGGGTTTGGCTCGCTGTGATTTATGTTTACTGTGCGGCACAGGAGGGAAAAATAAATATAAAAACAAATGAAGTAGCCTGGAATCATATTCTAATGTGTCAGCAGCAGCACTGAGGGGTGATGGAGAGGGAGGAGTGGAAGGCGAGGATGAAACAGATCAGAAACCTGGTTCTGGCCTCGCCACCTCAGATAGTTTGGGTTCACACTGGACTTCATCCAGCAGCTTCCTGCAGGAACACGGCAGCAGAGAGCTCAGTGGGTTTAAAACAGAAAAAAATTACCGTCTGTTTCAACGGTCATGGTGAAGAAAGGGTTGAGTTGTGAGGATCCACAACTTCGCCTCCTCCACCATAACCCACTGGCTTCCCTCAGGGCTGTGTGTTGAGCCCCCTCCTGTTAGTCTGTTCAGCTTAAACAAAGACCAGAAACACATGTTTAAGGTGTGAGGTCAGGTGTGATTTGTCAATCTACATATGTCAAGTCAAGTCAACTTTATGTGTAGAGCACATTTAAAACAGAAACTGTTATCAAAGTGCTTAACAACAACAACAATGGGAGTCAAATGAATTTAAAAATACCAAACACTAATGATAATACTGAAGAATTAATAAAATCATTTGAAACGTAGAAGCACAGAACAAAGAAAACAAACCAAAAAACAAATGAAAACACCAGATCAACACACACTGTGTGAAATGCCTGCATATGTATCTTATCTCACTCAGCCTTTATAACCTGAACCCCACACTCATTGCTCTTTGAATTGAAAAAGCTCCTCGGATGAAGAGCGAAACGTCTTCAGTTGTTTTTGTATTGAACTTTTTTTGATTACATCCTTTGAATGTTTTCCCAGCAGTGAGCTCTCTTTGGGGTTTTCTGTTATGTTGCTCCTTCAACTGGAACATCCTTAACGTGCTCGGACTCATCAAACCACTTTCACTTAGAGTGTGTAAAATGATCCAAACCATCATCACCACATCAGTCACTAAGGTGGATAATATGAGGTTCCATTAGTGCCAAAAATATGTTTATGTGTCTATGTAAAGTGTGTGTGTAGTGTGCTGTGTCTATGTTAAGTGATATGTTAGGTGCATGTTTACTGATAAGTTAAATTATATGTATTGTAGCATGCCTATGTGCTGCATTGTGTCTATGTGCTTCACCTAATGTGGTCTGCTGACCAACAGCCATTCTAAATGAAGACTCATACTTTACACTTTTTTACTTTTATATGTCAAGGCCGGAGGTGAAGTTCAATTGAATCCCTTCATGCCTTTATAACTGGAAAAATGTTGTTTATTTCTTTGTGTTGAAAAACAAGTCTGTTCAGCTCAAAATGTCTACCACCATGTTGTTTTTTATGAAAAGTACTGTTCATCAAAACAACATGGTGGTAGACATTTTGAGCTGAACAGACTTGTTTTTCAACACAAAGAAATAAACATTTTAACATATCACCTAACACAGAGGTCACCAACACGGTGCCCGCGGGCACCCGGGTGCCCCCAAGGACCATTTGAGGTGCCCTCAGACCTGTTCTAAAAATAGCACAACTCACTACTAAGCTGCATTTTTACTATTTTATGCTCATGTTTATTAAATGTTTTAGTGTTTTAGTGTTTAAATGGTTACTGTTGCACCGAGGGACTGAGAGAAACGCAATTTCAGTCCTGTGTATGTCCTGTACATATTGCAGTTCTGACAATAAAGTTGACTTTGACTTTTAAAATTTCATTTTATTCAGTTGTTATTTTTTTTGTATTTATAAATATTTTAAAATGTCTATCTTAAAAATATGTTCTTAAAATATTTTTATTATAATTTTTTCTCAATTTACGCTTTGTTATTTCTGAAGAGTTTATCAAACTGGTGCCCTTTGTATGACTCCGTACCCACGAAGTAGCTCTCAGTTTCGAAAAGGTTGGTGACCCCTGACCTAACATATATCACTTAACATATCACTTAACATATCGCTTTACATATCACATTACATATCACTTAACATACCACTTAACATATCACATAACATATCACATTACATATCACTTAACATACCACTTAACATATCACTTATCACTGACACTTAACATATCACTTAACATACCACTTAACATATCACTTAACATACCACTATGCATATCACAGTTTATCTGTTTTAACTGTGCTATATAAATAAAATTGAGTCAGAGAGAGAGAATCTTTATTGTCATTCGCACCGCATGTGCATGTGATGACACTGACGACTTGACTTGACATACCACTTAACATACCACTTAACATATCACATACATATCACTTAACATATGCATATCACCTTACATATACACAGCATGCTACATACACACTTTACATAGACACATAAACATATTTTTGGCACTAATGGAACCTCACAGATGGGTTCTGGGTCCTGCCGTTCCAGACTAGAGCTCCAGTGGACTTCTCTTTTAATCACCAAACTCTGCAGGTAACAAACTATCAAGAACAACTTAAAGTTCACAAGAAGCTGTGCAGAAACACAGAATGACTATAGGCTATTGTACTGTGGAAATCCATATTTCATTTTAATGTAGAAATTTGCTGAAAATTTTTACTTTTTCCACACAAAAAAAAAAAAGATTATGGTCACTTTGTATTTTAATAAGTGTTATATTTAATTTTATTGCTGAGTTTAATCTTCATGGTGAAACCATAGATTTCATATGATATGAAACGGCCCTTGAGATACGCATGCGCAGAATCGATCATCACTGATAGCAGTCCGTTTCATTCCTGTAGGACTGGGTCATTTTTGTTGTTTGTTTATTACAGTTTACTTACATGCAACGCTGTATCACAGGACGAAGCTCCTAGTGTGTTTAACCGATTTCGATAAACGATTTATTTATTTAAGACGACTGCCACATTTTGATCAGGCATCTACTAATTCCACCGTGGATTTTACCGGTGGCCAATGTAGATTTGACTTTGTTGCACAGAAGGAATGTAGATAAAACATTCATTTGTAACTCAACAATACAAGAGTACATTGAGAAGTATTTGTGAAAATATATACAGATGCTTCCCAAAGTCCTTCAGGTGATACAGGAGTAGCTGTTATAGTTCCAGAGTTTAATATTAACACAGGGAAGAAACTGAATGAAGGAATCTCTGTTTATACAGCAGAAATGGTTGCAATAATCCAAAAAAGCTAAGTCTGGTCCTCTAGACCAGGGGTGCTCATTAGGTAGATCGCGATCTACTGGTAGATCTCTGAGGTAGTACTGGTAGATCTCGCAGCATGACATAAAAAAAAAATAATTGTTAGCCTATCAAACATCCTGTCACTTGATTTTATATACAGGGCAGCGATTCAAAACCCTCATTCTCTCAAACCAGGTCTGAGAGATTTTCGGGGAAACACCATCCCCGCTCCCCCACCACCGAATGTGTGAAATTCTCTGTGTGTGATGTTGCACATACAGACGGCTGCTGCAGTCCAAAGTTTTTCTGCACTAACAACAGATTTAAATAATGTCAGAGAGCTGAGTGTTTTTCTGCTACTCACCCTTTTTCAGCATGCAGGAGCAAAACTAATCAAATCCAGGGTCCAAAGAGACGTTATTCACCAGTTTGGACGTAACTGTGATCATGCAGTCGCTGCATGCACAATGAATACAGCTGAGCCCAGGGTTGCCAGATAAAAAAATGCCTTATTTACCACTTCCTTTTCTGAGCACATGTTCAAGAAACACAAGACAAACTTCATCTTGCTCAAGATGAGTTCTGCAATGGAGTTAAATTCAAAGCAGTCTGCTCCTCAGACAAATAGTGTTAAATTATTATTTTATCTATGAATGTTTCTGTTAAATTATTATTTTGTATAAATGTTTCTGTTCAGTGCCCTGAGATTACTTATTTTGTGAATTGACGCTATATAAATAAACTGAATTGAATTGAATAGAACATCTTTACTCAGCAAACAACAGTTTAGGTCAAAATACTATCATTTTAAAGCCACATTACTATCCACCTTATTCCTACGCCCCATGATGCCTTGCGCGAATTATGTGAACGACTTCCGCTGAAAGTCAGAACCGGCACTTTTGTTACACGCTAGCAACGCGCTAACCGGTTTTCGTCAGAGGTTTTAGGTCATAAAATATGTGGGAACATAAACTATCACAACTCAAATGTGGAGATATTGTTTTACCGCTACCTACAGCTGTTGAGGGGTGGGAGGACGACTTGAAGTGGCCGAAAATAACGTAGACTAGCATGTTTAGCTACTAGCATACTTAGCTACTTTGACAGTTGCTTCAGATGGCGAAGCGATGAGCAATCTGAAAAGCTCTGAAGCTTATTAGTATCTTCACATTAACAAGGTTGGTCCTGTTATGTTAAGAGAGCTGGGACACTTTATTTAAACAAACATAAAGCCCAGTCTAAGCATTAAACTCGTTCTACAGGTGTGCAGTGGAGAGCGTCCTGTGCTCCAGTATCAACGTGTGGCATGGAGGCTGCACAGTTGCAGAGAGAAAAGCTCTGCAGAGAGTGGTGAAGGCTGCACAGAAGTCTGTGGGAGTCAGTCTCCCCACCATCACAGACATTTACACCTCCAGATGCAGAAAAAGAGCCACCTGCATCATGAAAGACCTCACTCACCCAGCACACTCACTCTTTGCACCACTCCCCTCGGGACGGAGGTTGAGGAGCATCAAATGTAGAACCACTAGACTGAGAAACAGCTTCTACCCTGAGGCTGTCAGACTCATGAATAAATAAATAATAAGAATAAACACTGCAAAATGTCACATCATACTGATACTGTACTGATCTGTTTCTTGTTGCTGCGTTCATCTGTGACCATCTGCTCATGTTCGTGCTGCTGTTTATAATGATGTTTTTCTACTACATTAGGGCTTAGTGTATTACTAGCTGATGTGATGTCTCTCTTAGTTAATCCTAGATGTTATTATTGTATTTCTCTTGCATTTGTTGTTGGATGTAACTGGGACCCTGTGTACATAATCTCGTTTTCAACACATGTACTACATGCGGTGCAAATGACAATAAATTCTCTCTGACTCTGACTCTCTGACTCTGAAAACTACACATCTCCAGGTCCAGCTAACAATGATGTTGCTTTGGACTTTTGAGCTGCAAGATGTTTATCTGGACACCAACTGAGCTCCTGGAGCTTGACATTTCTTTTGACAAATACTTTACTGATTCACAAATGAAGCACCTTGAGAACTTTTAATAAAATACAGTAAATGAAAACAAATAATGAAATAGACAGGAAACGATCTTTAAAAACTTGATAATGACAAAAGTGACATTTAGATAGAAACAGTAGTTTAATCCAAAATTAACTGATATAGTGCACACAAAAACCTAACCTTGTAAGAAGGTTAACAGTCAACTATTGTACATAACAAATGAATCATTTTAGCAAATACTTTTCTAATGTAATATAGTTAACATTGCATCCTTTAAAAAACATGTTGAGTTGTGTTACGTTTACAGCAAGTACACCAGTACTGTACATGTTTGAGAAAAATGTTTACATTTAATGTCTTCTCACTTCTCACTTGAAATAAGCTGGCATCCTTTGCGTGTGAATGCTGGAACGATTACATTGACACCATAGCTCTTGCAGCAGGTCCCTCACTGTGAAACCACGATCACCCATCACCTCATCTCCAGCACGCAGATAGTCCAGAAACCCAGAGTTCTGTGTTATATACCTGTCACTGCATTTACCACCATAAGCATCTGAAATAAACATGATTATTCCAGAGGGAGAAACAGCCAATAAATATTTCACAGTGTTATTTGCATGTATGATTCACTTCTGGAGTCCAAGTTTTTAGCTTTCTGCAAAACATGTTGCTTTAATTGTTTCACGGGGCAACCATAGAATAAGGTTGTTGGTTTGTTCTGACATTATGTCAATCCACATTCCAACAGTCATGCTGCATGTGACTGGTGGTGTTGAGCAGCTCCACACTCTCATCAAGCCCATCTGAAAGTAAAAGTACAGTATACAAACTTTAGGGTTCATTTATGAACACACACACACACACACACACCTATATTATATATATATATATATATATATATATATATATATATATATATATATATATATATATATATATATATATATATATAAACACACACCTATATTATATATATATATAGATATATAGATAGATATGTATAAATAAACGCACACACAGCATACATATAGGTGCGTGTGTTTATTTGCCAGTTATGAACGAAAATATTAGTATAATTTAATTACTGACTACATAAAATCATAACACTAAAAGCTGTCTCTTAAATCATACCTGGTGTTCTCGATCATCTGGAGGATACAGAGTCTTTTTTCAGGTGGTTTCTCGTAGCCCAGCCACAAAGAAGGATGCAGGTTTTTGTTTTCGGAGCATGTTCAACACACACTAGTTGCAGCCACAAATTCAGCTTCGTGTGATTATTCATACAGCCATGAACAGCGCAACAGGTACCCGAGCTCCTCAAGACATCTTCGTGACAATATTAGCTCGAAATAACAGAAAACAGAACTTCAACAGAACTTCTACGATGCGCGCAGATTAGCAAGCAAACAACGAGGAGCCAATGCAAAAATTCTACTTCCGGGGTCAAACGGAAGTACGGCACATTATCGCTTCTACAGTGACACCTTCAGGAATAAGGTGGATAGTTCATAATTTCTTATCTGGCAACCTGACTTATGTTTTTTTTATTACCCCCAGTAAACATTGAAAAACACAAATGTTTCCACAGGTTGTTTTCATGTAAACAGGGCCTTATAGTAGGTAGATCACTTTGACTTAATCATTTCAAAAGTAGCTCGCATGCTGAAAAAGTCTGAACACCCCTGCTCTAGACATTCAAAAAACAAAACAAAACAAAGCAAAAAAAAAACTGTAGAAACGTTTCGTCTTTCGTCCGAAAGACTTCCTCAGTCTGAGAAGCTGAGTTCAGCTCAGTCTTATAAATAGCACCCTCCCACAGTGGATCAACCAGTTGGCTGATGACAGCCGAAACCAGCTGCTCACATGATCAAGGAGGACCATCAGCCTGACGATGGATCGTTAACACCCTGATGGTTGTTTGCTATTCACAGAGGGCTGAGTGATACTAGCAATAACAGCATTGTAAGTGGGGGACAGTTGAACCCGGAGGCCTCCACCTCTGTTTAATGATGGACGGTTTCTTTTCACAAAGATGGCCTCCTTTACTCCTCTCTCAAACCATTGTTCCTCTCTATCAAGGATGTGAACATCTTCATCCCTGAAAGAGTGACCGCTGGCCTGGAGATGAGTGTAGACCGCAGAGTCCTGACCTGATGATGTTGATCTTCTGTGCTGGGTCATCCTTTTGGCCAGTGGCTGTTTAGTTTCCCCGATGTAACTCCTGATGAGAGAGGAGTAAAGGAGGCCATCTTTGTGAAAAGAAACCGTCCATCATTAAACAGAGGTGGAGGCCTCTTATATAAAAATTTTAAAAACAACAAGGGGTAATTTTACTGAAATTACTTTATTTAGTAAAGTATTTAGTCTCCAAGTAAAACTACACCTGCACTTTTGTTTTTGTGGTGTTTTTTTATCTATATTTTGTGCAGACTTTTCCAATCTAAATAACAATCATTTTTAAAGTGCAGGTGTAGTTTCCTAAAACAACTAGCCTAAATAAAATGAAGTTTGTGTCATTCCTCTGATTCATTTTTTTTAACTGATCTGTCTCTGATGGAGTTGTAATGTATACAGCAGTGTTGTGCATGTATATTACAGAGTGCCAGTGAACGCACCGCGAGTGAGAGCGTGACGTAGGCGCGCAGGTTCGGGTGTGAAAGAAAGTCAGAGAACGGAGCGGTGGAGGATCATGCAGTCTGTTAAGTGTATTTGTGCAGCTTAAACAATAAAGCAACGTCTGCTACAAACCAGCAAGGTTATTGAGCGTGCAGAGAAACATCACAGGAGTGACTGTGGAGCCGCGCGTGTTTGTAACACAGTTTACAGCGAGGACACGGCTGCTCAGAGCGGAGCGGGGGGATGGGGGACAGCTGTCTATGCCTGCAGAGCAGGGGGGGAGAGAAGCTGAGACGCGCGCGCGTTGTTTTTAACATTTTAGCAGTAACTAATTAGCGTTTTACACCAGACTGTTGGAGGGGATGTGCGCAGTTGTTTAAAGCGCTCGGGTGTTAAGGGGCGGGGCGCCCTGACGTATTACGTCATGAAATTAGCATATCATGATATAAGATTTTTGCCCGGGCAAGCTTTTTATACCGGTATTACCGGTAACGATATGATATGGCCCAGCCCTAATATATATATATATATATATATATATATATATACATATACATATATATATATATATAT
>JBBPBX010014814.1:0-50351 GCA_038048925.1 Garcialebias charrua | reverse complement strand
CAATGTAATTGTCAATATATTTTGATTTTTAAGCGTATTGAACATTTCCAATTTTTTCTTATGTTTATATATGAATGAATAAATAAACAAAAAACATTGTACAACAGTTGGCTTTGTATTAAAATTATGTTAGAGAATTTATGCAACAGTATCAAAGCACAGCACTGCATACCGTTAGATTGTTTCGGAAGCGTTCAACTGCCGTTTAAAGTATTGATGACACGTGTCTAATGATAAATCATGTGTCATTGGGCACTTTTAAGTGGGTATACTGAAATTCTCAAGATTTTCTAGTGGGTATACTCCGTATGCCTGAGTATCTCATAGACTATGTAAGAATTATGAGGAGGAGGTCAATATTAATACTGACCTCTTTACCTTAATTAATTTACTTATTCAGATTGAATAGTAAATTCACGGATTCTGTTCTTTTTCAGTTTACCCAATATTTCTGTGATCTTTATGATGGATAAATAAACAGAGCCATTAAGTGACAATGGACATTGACTTAGTTTGGTATGCCAGGCGACACTACCATTTATTTAAAATAAATCAACTAAATTAACACCATTACACTTGATTGACATGATTTCACTTTCTTTCAAATTAATACGTCAGCACACTTAAATTTAACACAACAGACTTCAATATTGGATGTTAACATATTTAGTCTGTGGGCTCTTCAGCTTAATATAGTTTCCAGCTTAGATTGAGAGGGGAAAGAAATAGGAGGAAAGATTTAAGAAGAAATTATCGTGAGCATGATACCAGAGTGACACTTCTCCTCCGACTTCTGCTAAAATCCAGGTACGTTTTGTAAACAGCTCTTTACCTTTTGACGACCGCCCGGTAAGAGGGAAGACCTTGTAGCTTTTCAGATGTACGGGTCCTTGTGGGGACCAGTACAATACCTTCAAGCAGGGTTCTGGTTTACGTTTTCCAACGTCTCCTGGTTTTCGCTTGGTCATCAGAGAATATGTCAGCTTCAGGCCTCTGACTTCAAGATAAACTTATTCCAAGGAGGAATAAACAAAGTTCTTGAGTTAACGCTCGTTCTCAGTGGACTCATAACAGCCTGTTATCAGTCCTTAGCTGGACGACATGCCCTTAGCGTGTGGCTAAACGTCCATTGGTGGCTAAACGTCCATCCAGCTCTTTGGGAAAAGTTCACATCTCTTTTGAAGCTCCCAGCAAACTCTGAAGCGTTCTCGCACAGTTAGAACTTAAAAAGTAGGAACAAAGAGAGGAGTCAACTTGCCTATCAGGCCCAAGGTTACAGCCAGAGCAGAGAGAGATTTGTTTAGGGAAAGGCACAGCAAGTTGGAGCCCTTTCATGAAAACAACGGATTAAACTGTCTTCTTATTTCTAAACAAAACAGTCGGGTCTCTGTGACCCGAGATTTCCCTTTAACACAGCAGTGAACACAGTTTAACTCTCACAGAATAACACAGCTTAAAAGCACACATCATGAAAATGACAAAAGTTATTCTTTTGATCACATCAGCCTAAAATCAAAGATAGAAATAGTCTCTTTTGGTGACTATATTTATCAGATTACAGCTAAATGAATGATTTTGTAGTAAATGTCTTGCTTTACTGAGAGGTCAGTAAAGGTCATCACTGGACAGTTCAAAAACCTTAATTTGACCCTGGGTAGGTCCATTACATCTCCCCCCTTTTGGAAGCCATCGCCAGTCCTTGGGGATGGGGTCCAACACGAAAGGAAACCTTGAACTGTCTTTGATCTTGAAGTAATCCAGCAAGTGGAAAAGAAAAATCAAAAATTATAATCCCATAAAGTTTTGGAAATTCCATACTGTTCGGAGGTAATCCCATTGCGAAAAGCTTTTAATCCTTTGGAAAACAAAGTCTGTTAACTCTTGGAAAACAAAGTCTGTGATCCCTTGGAAAGCAAAGTCTTATAATCCACAGCGGTAATTCCACAACGATTAGTTTTGTTGATTGATCAGCAACAATTGTTTTCATAATCAGCATGTAGAGGGGATCCCTCGATTGACGCAGAGGAGGCGACCCTTGGATGAAGGTTGAAGACCAAGCGTTGGAGCTGCAGGTCCCCACATCGAAGGTTGTTGGCTGGTTGGTTTCCAGTCAGTGCCACTCTGGTTCTATGTGTCATGCAATTATGTGGTTTTTAAGGTGGGCTTATGATTGGGATTTTACATTAAGCCTTACCTATATGCACCTGGTATGTAAGCTATCATGGTTTAGATCAGCTACAATTACCAATTAAGGGGTGGATCAAATCTATAAATTAGGTATAGGGATCTGTACCTATAGAATTTTGGAGGGCTTCTGTAACGAAGGCCTCTAATTCCAAACTATTCCTCCATTCATTACTTAGTTTAGGTTAAACTAAAATAGAAAAATGAAATATAGTTTGATCTAAATGTCTGTTGTCTTTTAGACGCACGACGTAGGATTTGGTATTCCTAATAAATTTTGAAGTCTATGGCGAGACTCATCAAAATGAATAGATAATCTAGAATAGAAACGATCGAATCGGTTCAATTTAGAAATTGTGAGACCAGTGTAGTTTATTGTACCTTGAGTAGCTTTAAACTACATTGACTCTTCGACGATTGAGATTTAACAAAACGAACTGCATGTTGGCATAGTTAAATCCATATCATTCATTAACCAATGTTAATACAAAACCTTTTGGCTGGGAGTGTTCAGAACCAAACAAAATCTCAACTAATGACAACAGTAATGACTAAACAACACGGAAACAACGTTTCACTGCTTCGACACACTCTTGTCGTCAGATTCCAAAGTGCAACACACAAGAAAACAGGTCTCAACTTTATGACCGAGGTCAAATTAAATCTCGTGGATTTAAACGGTTGTTAAGGTTAGTTTTTGTTGTGGGTTTTAGGCTTAGCGTTTCTAAGTTCAAATTGGACAATGCGACTTATAGGGTGGAAATACGGTAGTTTAAACCTGATTAGTTTATTTACTAACTTGTGTTTGGACGACCTTATTATCCCATGAAGTCGGTGTGTTTGTGAGATCTTTGTCTTTTGTGGATTCATTGAACGCCTTGTAAGGTTTGATCTGATTTCGATGTACCCATTTAGCAATTGGCTCTTTGCGGCCTTTGCTGATTTTGATTTCGTAGACGACTGAGGACACTTTGTCTGTTATCAGATGAGGTCCAGTCCACCTGGGCATTAGTTTGCGGGCGAGAGTTCCGGTCTCGGACTCTCCTTTCCCGGTTGCTGGGGCGAACGTATAGTACCAGACTCTGTCTCCCACTTGGAGTTCATTGTGAGAGGCCTTTTGGTCGTAGTACGCCTTACGTCCTTCAGCGGATTTTTCCAGGTTTTTCTGGGCGAAAGCAAAAGTGTTTCTGAGGTGTACATTCAAATCTTTCATGTATTGTTGTGTGGTGTAGGCTGTCGCCATGGCGGCGTCGCCTGGTTGGTACAACAGGTGTAGAGGGAGAGTCATTTGTCGACCGGTCATCATCTCGAAGGGAGAGATGCCAGTTGATGTGTGTGGAGTGGCTCTTATGGCCATGAGGACCAGAGGGAGTTTCACGTCCCAGTCCTTGTGGTTTGCAGCCACGTATTTCTTCAAAATACTCACCACAGTTCTGTTTGCTCTTTCTACTTGGCCTGAAGCCTGTGGGTGGTAGCCGACATGAAAGTTGGCCTTGACGCCTAGCGTCTTCCACAGTTCTTTCATCACTTCACCTGTGAAGTGTGTACCTTGGTCTGAGTTCACCCGAAGGGGAAGTCCAAACCTTGAGAATATATGATTCATTAACAACATAGCAGTGGTTTGTGCTGTGTCGTTAGGAGCTGGTAGGCATTCTACCCATTTGGTGAATGCACAGGTTACCGTGAGAAAATATTTATTTCCTCTAGAGCTCTTAGTGAGTGGTCCAACCCAGTCGATCTGGAGGTCAGACCATGGGAATGCAATGCCTCTGCTTTGCAGTGGTGCTCTGTGAAGTGGTCTGGTTGGCTGAAACTGGCCACAGACCACGCACCCTTCAATGTAGTCCTTGACATCCTTCTTCATTCCAGGCCAATAGGCAATTTGTTTTAATGCCGTCAGCGTGGCTTTATCTCCTTTGTGTCCTGCGGACGGGAGATCATGGGCATGAACTAACATCACCCCCCTTTGGTCATGGGGAACCACGAACACAGGTGAGGACGTTGGTCCATGAGCAAAAGTTAAGATGCCCTTGATTAGTTTTAGCTGTTTGCGCAGCTGATAGAGGACCTTAAGGTCTGGATCGGAATCCAGGTCGTCTTTAGACGGACTATTTTTGTTCGGATCGGTCAGGTACAGTATCATGGAGTTGATAGCAGGATCCGACTTCTGTAGTTGGATGATGTCTGGGTCAGTCAGTGCAGGTCGTACAGAGACTGCGTTGTCAGCAGGTCTGGCTGCGGCCTGGGCACGTGTGACTGCCATAACCCTGACCGTAGGTTGTATTGACAGAGTCTTGATTAACCAGGAGGGGTCGAAGGACCATAGAGGACCTTCGTCGGCTCCTTCTTTGGCTAAGGAATCTGCAATGTCATTGTAATGCTTGTCATCGCCTGGGACTCTAGAATGCCCCGGAACTTTCTTCCAGTAGATCTGTAAGTCATGTGATGTCACCAAGTGATCACACGCTATGAAAAGCTCTTTGTGTTTGACCACTTTTCTGTCGCTTGTTAGGAAACCGTTCTGTTTCCACACAGCGAGGTGACAAGCGAAACTCAAACGAGCATAGTTAGAGTCAGTGCAGATGACTAGCGTCTTGATGGAGCGTTCTACTACCATCTGGAGAGCTATTAGGATTCCTGCAATCTCAGCATACTGAGAAGTCTGAGAGCCTAATTTGTAGCTGAAAGTTATCTGTTCTTGGTCTTGGAGGAGGACTCCTCCAACACCTGCTCTGCAGATTTTGTCGCGGAGGAATGAAGATCCATCCACGTACAATGTTGTCATATCTTTGCAGATATTGTCATCAAAGAAGTGGTGATTCGGGTCTTCAGTTACTGGGGTTTTTTCCTCAACCGGCGGCTGGGTGGCTGGTACATCTTGTGTACACTTCTGGCAGATTGCCAAGTCCGTCCCCAGATGAGACTTCTTGTTTTGACCATAACGTATGTCTAGGTTAAAACTTTGAAGCGCCATGAGCCACGTTGCAACACGTGAGTTTGTCACCACACCATCTCTGATGCGTTCACTGTTAAGAAAGGTCACTGGCTGGTGTTGTGTTTCCACAATGATTTTCTGTCCACCAATGTAGCTGGAGAAATGTTTAACTGCCCACACTGTGGTCAGTAAAGCTTTCTCACAGTCTGAGAATCTCAACTCGGGGCCTGCCATCGTTTTGCTGGCGTAGGCTACCACACGTTTGTCTCTGTCGTGTATCTGGTACAGACCCGCACTTATGCAATGAGCTGAGAAGCCCACTTCCAAGTAAAACTCTTTGTTGTAGTCTGGGTAGACTAAACAAGGGGCTGACTTGATCCTGTTTATAAGAGCGTCCATTGCCTGTTGCTGTTTGTCAGTCCAAACAAATGGTACGTCTTTTTTAAGGAGTTCAGTCAGTGGTTTCGCAAGGTCCGCATAGTTTTCGATGAATTGGTTCGAGTAGTTACACACGCCCAGAAAACT
Organism: Garcialebias charrua; assembly: GCA_038048925.1. Lineage (NCBI taxonomy): Eukaryota > Metazoa > Chordata > Actinopteri > Cyprinodontiformes > Rivulidae > Garcialebias > Garcialebias charrua. Next base: position 44,707 of record JBBPBX010014814.1, on the reverse strand, counting down.
TTGTAGTTCTTTGAGATTGGTGGGGACTTTGAGATTGTCGAGGCCTTGGGTGCGAGTCAGCTGTGGTTGTACTCCGTCAGGACCTACAAGTAGGCCAACGTAGTCCACTTTGGTTCTGCACCATTGGCATTTTGACAGTGATATTTTAGCACCAGCAGTTGTCAGCTGATTCAGAACGTGGTCGATCTCAGCCAAATGTGAGTCCAGTGTTGGCTGTCTCAAAAGGACATCGTCCACGTAGATCAGTGTCCCACGCTCGTGGGCGTCTGGACATGCTTTGTTCAAGAAAATGTTGAACTCTGCAGGTGAGTTAGCGTAGCCAAAGGGACACCTGTTAAAGGTGTACTGACGGCCACCAAAAGTGAAAGCTAGTTTGTACTGGTCCTCGGCGCGCACAGGGATGGTCCAAAAACCAGAGGCGACGTCGAGAGTCGAGAAGTACTTACCATTGGTGACCTTGGGCAGTTCCTGTTGGAGTTGCGTCATAGGCCATCTGGATAAGGGAACTTGTTTGTTTAGCTTTCTGTAGTCTATAGTGAGTCTCCACTTACCATTAGGTTTTAACACCGGCCATAAAGGCGCAGAGTAAGTGCTGTTACAGTATCGGATGATACCTTTTTCTAACAGGTCATTAATGATTTCTCTGATAGGTTGATGTGCTGCCAGAGGAATCTTGTACTGTCTGACAAATGCAGGGGGAGCATTAGGCGGGGTTGGGATGCTCACTGTGTGGAGCGTGGTCAACCCACAATCCATCGAGTCAGTTGAGAATGATTTCTCATATTTTAGAAGAACTTTGCGAAGTTTGTCCCTTTCTTCATCAGTTTTCAGGGCGTCGGCTTGGGCGACCACCTGGTCAATCTGTGAAGCAACTGAGAGGGTTCTTGTTCTTTGGGGAGCTCCAGTGAGTCCCCTTCAGTGTCGTAAAACCTGTCAACAGGTAGTGCACTGTAAGTTTGGGGGCATAGACTGTCTCCTTTGTTGAAACCGAACCTGCGGACAGTGTCCTGGTCGGACTCAGTGGGGGAGAAAAGAGCTATGGCCTGTGTTGGTTTCGTGAACAAGACTTGCCCCGTGTGTTGATATGGGATCAAGTTCTCTGGGAGTCCTCCCAGAAATGGAATGCTTAGCTCAAAATCATGAAAATCAGTGGAGATCAACCATCCTAGCTGTGTGTTTTTTGGGATCAGTACCTCTTCTGTGCTTGTGTTGCACACAGCAACAGTCGTGGTTCTGCAGTCGAGGGTCACTTGGCATGTGGCCTCCATGGACAGTCCTAAGTTGAAAAACATAGGAGATGGTTGAAAGTATGCCTGTTTTGTGCTAATAGCTTGTCCTTTCATGATGTGACTCATCACCGGCTTGTTCATAACCTGAGGTGGTACCGCAGTGTTATGGCTGTTAGCAATCTGGCAGACCTCTGGTATGGTCTGTCCAGCCTTAAGGTTCTCTGTTGTTAGCACAGGAGAGTCCTTTGTGGCTGTGTCTAGTGACCACAGTACATTGTTGTTGATGTCCACTCGGACACCTAACCTTACCAAAATGTCGGAGCCTATGTAGGTTGCATGTGGTAAGTTCGGGACCACGAGGAACGGGTGATCCAGTTCTCGTTGGTTCCAGATCAGTTTCAGGTCAATGATCCCTTTTGCGGTCATTACCTGTTTATCGTTGGGGTCCAACGAAAAGCGGAAAGCCTTTTTGTTCATTTCTAGACCCAACTGTTTTTTAACCAAGGTTCCATAGAAAGCTTGGCTGATCGCTGATTTCTCCGTCCAAGGAGACAAAACAGCATCATCGGTGTGGGATCCTTGGATCTCAACACCTTTGACTACCTGCGGTAGGTAGTGTTCAGTGAGTGCTGACTGTTTCAGCTCGCAGAGGAGGCTCTCTTGTTGGGCCTTTTCTGCCTCACCTGTTGCTGAAGGTTCACTTACCGGGATTGTGCTCTCGTTGGAGGACCCCTTTGTGCCTTCCGCGGTACCTGCTGTTAAACAGTCAGTGTCACCATGTGTAGGCATATCGATCGGCAGTGGTTGGCTCACTCTGGTCCACATTGTTTGATCGCCATAATCTATAATCGCGTCAAAGCGGTTTATAAAGTCTTGGCCAACCAAAAATGGGAATGAGTCAACGGTGGACACGTGTACCGGGTGGTATAGCGTCATTTCACCAATCTGCATATGAACCATGGCTATAGCTGTAAGGGTTGTACTCGTCTCTGAGAGTCCCTGCAGTACTACAGCACATTCTTTGAGGGGTATTTCCCTGTCAACCCCGCTAGCGGCTATCCTTAGCTCCTTCAACAGTGTGGGAGACATAATGGTTATGTCAGCCCCACCATCCAGGAGGGCCTCTTCTGTGAGGACCCCTTCTAAAGTGATTGACAGGTAAGCCTTCTTAGCGGGCCCCTTCCTGATAATGTTACACAGGAACCTATCAGGTTTTTTCCGACGTGTGTTACGTCTACCATTGTCTGTGTGAATTTCATTCACCTGTACTGGTAGTGCAGTCACACATGGGTCTGAGTGATCGGGCTGTGACGAGTCATTGTCTTTGGTGAGTGAGCTTACCCCCCCTTTTTCCGATGAGGGGCACTCGGACTCTGTAACAATGATGTCATGGTCACAGTCAACGTCTTGTTGACTGTCTATACCCTGATTGTCAGCATCCTGACCATCAGTATCTTGGCGACTGTCAGCAATCGTGGCATTGCTGTTATTAGTGTGTTCTGAGTCACTATCAATGATAGTGCTACACATCACACCAGGTTTGTTTTCCTTGTTTGTTTTTTTCAAACTTTCTAACAACCGACGTATGTTCTCCATCTCTTCTGAGGACAGAGGTTTAGGGCCTTTTTTCTGGAACTTCTGTGGGTTTTTCCTCGCCCCAGACTGTTCAGTTTGAGGTGCAGGATCTGGCGCATTGCTCGGGGGTCCCCTCTGGGACCGCCCTCTTCCATATGAGTCACCTTGGGACCCATATTTCTTTTTCTTTTGGAAAGCCCCCCTTTTTTGATGATGGGGTTCTTCCTCTTGATGCGGCCTGTACCACTTAGGGTCTCTGGACCCCTTTTGGTCTTTGTTCCAGCGGACACCTTCATTTTGCGGTCTGTCAGGTTGGAAATATTGCTTATTCTCGGCTTCCTTAAAAGAGTGAGCTGGCGCTCTTGCTCCTTCAAGGTCTAGCGATTGGTATTTGACCTTTTCACCAGGACACACTTCAAAGGGTGTCTTGTTTGGTGAGCGACCTGTAAAAACATCTATCGCGCACTCTCTTATGTCTTCGATGGACCTCCGTTTATAGTTTGCGCTGACATGTACTTTCTCTCTTATGTCAGGGCAAAGATTTTTGCTGAAGATATATTTAAACCCTATCTCTTCCTCCATCTCTGGCTCGCATCTGTCACCGAAATAGGCACGGAATATTCGGTCATAATATGACCTCGGGTGCTCATTCCTACCTTGCTTGATGTCGGTTGCCGCTATGATGCCATCGGGCCCCGTGCAAGGAGTATACTCCTTTATCAGCGCAGCACAGAGAAGACTGTAGTCATTCATTACTGCGTCTCGTTGACGCTTCATGAAAGCATGCACTGTCCTGTCCGAGGTTAACCTTATCAGACAGATTTTATCATCAACTGTAGCTTCTGGGAAGCGTTGAAGCTGGAAATCAAGGTCATCGAGATAGATCTTGGTTTCGTGTGAGCCCATTGGGCCAGGAGCGAAGGTTTGAATGCTTTTCGCCATATTCCGTAGTTCAGCCATTGATAGAGGTATTTGTGGGTTATTATCAGATCCACCCACCGGTGCATCCGGTGGGATTGTCGGTTTTAGAGGCCCTAAGGGACGGCGCGGTGGTGTTGGTGTTCTAGGCGGTGATGTTGGAGGGAGTAGTGCATCGGGCATGGGCGGGGGCGGTGGAGGAGGGAGCGGGTCATCAGGTACGGGAGGGGGCGGCGGAGGCGGGTTGTTCTCAAGGTGTTTACTCATGAGATTCAAACATTTTCTCTCTTCTTCAAAGAGTTTGTTCATTGCTGATGCACGCTCTATTCGACAACTGTTCAGTTGGACTTTTAACCCATCATTTTCACGTTGTAACACCATGTGCTGTTCTTGTGATTTTCTATAATCCTCTTGCAGCCTTGTGTACCGTAGTGATAATGATTCCAGGGTGTCCGTGCATTTGTCCAGCGCGTCCCGTGCCTCCCCACAATCCGCCTGAATCGACTTGTACTGATGGTAATACTTATCCTTCTCCACCACACATTTTTCCAAATCATCTTGTGATTGGTCAAAATCCCTTTTTAACACTTTGCATTCTTCGTAGAGACTACGCGTTTGTTCAGCGCTGCCAATACTCGACTGTGTTAAACTCTTTACCTCCTGCTGTAAAGTGGCAACCTCCATTTGTGCTGTTAAACATGATGTAGAGACAGCCCGGCGTACAGCAGTTTCAAAGTCTAGCTTGGCCTTTAACAGAAGGCTTAATTTAGCCAAACGTTTATCTTTGTCTGCTTTCTTTTCAGCCGTTGTGGTTCCAGCTGTTACAGTTTTTAATGCTCTGTCCACATCTGCTTCCTCCATCAACTGTGTCTCTTCATGATAGTTTGTGATGGACCCTGTGAGTGAAAATAAGGCACGTTCGATCCAATCTTCTTTGGTCGGGTCGTGGCCTTCAGTTGGCACAAGCTGCCCCGTATCAGTGGTGTTAGGGGTCTCACCCTCTGCGCCTGCCATCTTTTATCTGGATTTTCAGTGAAAATAAAAATAAAAGATGCTCTGTATTCGTTACTCTAAACTTTTCACTATTTGAAAATAAACAGGAAAGTTTAAATGTACACAGGATAACTGGGAGATGATGTGTCAGAGAGAAGGAAGAGAGGAAAAAAAAAATTCAGTTATCTGGAGTGAAAACTGTACTTTTGTTTGTTATTTTAAATTCTTTCGTATTTAAAATAAGCAAAAATGTTTGTCTGTACCTCTGTTATTCTAAATAATTTATTTAAAATAAACAGGAGTTATTGTTTGTGTACAGAACAAATTTAAAAGCTGGTAACTCACCATAAAAATGCTGACTTTTTTATGATGTTTTTAAGAAAACTCATCTGTCAACGTCTTTTAACCAACAGGGGGCAGCTTCGAGTCTTAATTTTAATCACGAGGAAACTGATTTTTCTAATCAGTATTTAAACTAAAAACAACCTTTTCAGAGTTAGTTTCTAGTGTATCAGTGATAAACGCTCGAACCGCGTTCTTGTCAGAGACAAATCTATGTTGTTAGACAGTTTAGATGGCTTTAAATGAATGTTTAAACTCTCAGTGAAACTCAGTTTGTTCTGTCAGCGTGTGAACTGCTTGTCACTCAATGTGCATCAGGAAATGACGACAAGAATGGGCGGGCCAACGCAGCGTGCGTAGCGCGTCACCAGCTTCTTACGTGAGCGAGGCGGAGCTCGCTACAACATACGTGACGTCAACAAATCAATCACAGCATATGTAGTTCATTCTCCAAGCATTAATGGCGAATGTAGTTTCTTACCTTCGACCAATGTAGCGCCGGAAATGACGACAAAGTGGGCTGGTCGCAACGGCGTGCGACGTGATTGACAGCTCACAACAGCGAATCAGCGTTCGCCACAAGAGTGATTGACAGCACACAACAGCGAATCAGCGTTCGCTACAAGAGTGATTGACAGCTCACAGCTCTCGTTCATCCAATCACAGCTCATAAACAACGTGTAGGACACGTCCATGTAACGTTAGCCTAGCACGCAACTCCAGACTCTTAAACAACTCAAACGCTATAAGTTAACTTCCCAAAATTCTGAAACGTGGCAATCACAATTAAAACAGGCACGACTTAGCTACATTCAGTAACCCAGCACTTCAGCTGCAGAACAAACACGGACTCGCTCGGAGCCACTTCAAGGTCGGTTCCGGTCCACTTTTCAATGGAGCAGGAAACGGGTCTGACAGAACCCAGCCGACACGTTCTAACAGTAATATGCTTTTTCGACCTGCTCTAACTTGCAAAAATACCACACACAGCAATCTTGTAGATGTTAAAGTAGCTTTTCAGGCAATTTGACTCGGCGGTCATTTTGCAGTGAGATTGCCTCAGCTTGTGCAACGTAATCTGGACCGGGTCCTTATCAGAACCACCAAACACTTCCCACACAGCGAGACAGATCCCCACCAAACTACTTATAGCGTTTCAAAAGTTGAACAAATAACAATTTCAGCTTCAAATGTCATTAACTGCAGTCCTGCAATCGTTCTGAACACTTTTCCAGCCAAAATAATTAATCTGTTAGAGTCTAAAACTTGGATCCCAATATGCAAACATGACGTTACAGTTCATGAGAAACCACAGATATCAATAAACTTTCAGATCCCCGTACGGGCCACCAGATGTAAGAATTATGAGGAGGTCAATATTAATACTGACCTCTTTACCTTAATTAATCTACTTATTCAGATTGAATAGTAAATTCACGGATTCTGTTCTTTTTCAGTTTACCCAATATTTCTGTGATCTTTATGATGGATAAATAAACAGAGCCATTAAGTGACAATGGACATTGACTTAGTTTGGTATGCCAGGCGACACTACCATTTATTTAAAATAAATCAACTAAATTAACACCATTACACTTGATTGACATGATTTCACTTTCTTTCAAATTAATACGTCAGCACACTTAAATTTAACACAACAGACTTCAATATTGGATGTTAACATATTTAGTCTGTGGGCTCTTCAGCTTAATTATAGTTTCCAGCTTAGTTTGAGAGGGGAAAGAAATAGGAGGAAAGATTTAAGAAGAAATTATCGTGAGCATGATACCAGAGTGACACTTCTCCTCCGACTTCTGCTAAAATCCAGGTACGTTTTGTAAACAGCTCTTTACCTTTTGACGACCGCCCGGTAAGAGGGAAGACCTTGTAGCTTTTCAGATGTACGGGTCCTTGTGGGGACCAGTACAATACCTTCAAGCAGGGTTCTGGTTTACGTTTTCCAACGTCTCCTGGTTTTCGCTTGGTCATCAGAGAATATGTCAGCTTCAGGCCTCTGACTTCAAGATAAACTTATTCCAAGGAGGAATAAACAAAGTTCTTGAGTTAACGCTCGTTCTCAGTGGACTCATAACAGCCTGTTATCAGTCCTTAGCTGGACGACATGCCCTTAGCGTGTGGCTAAACGTCCATTGGTGGCTAAACGTCCATCCAGCTCTTTGGGAAAAGTTCACATCTCTTTTGAAGCTCCCAGCAAACTCTGAAGCGTTCTCGCACAGTTAGAACTTAAAAAGTAGGAACAAAGAGAGGAGTCAACTTGCCTATCAGGCCCAAGGTTACAGCCAGAGCAGAGAGAGATTTGTTTAGGGAAAGGCACAGCAAGTTGGAGCCCTTTCATGGAAAACAACGGATTAAACTGTCTTCTTATTTCTAAACAAAACAGTCGGGTCTCTGTGACCCGAGATTTCCCTTTAACACAGCAGTGAACACAGTTTAACTCTCACAGAATAACACAGCTTAAAAGCACACATCATGAAAATGACAAAAGTTATTCTTTTGATCACATCAGCCTAAAATCAAAGATAGAAATAGTCTCTTTTGGTGACTATATTTATCAGATTACAGCTTAATGAATGATTTTGTAGTAAATGTCTTGCTTTACTGAGAGGTCAGTAAAGGTCATCACTGGACAGTTCAAAAACCTTAATTTGACCCTGGGTAGGTCCATTACAACTACACCACTGCTTCCAGGATCTCCGGATTCACGTCGGAGAGCGCACAGGAGTAGATGCACGTTTCCCTTTTGTTTTGTTTTTTCGGTCCACGGGGATGACTTCTAGCAGGAAGTGAAGGGTTTTGGAACAGCCGAGGGATTTCACAGCCGCGGATTAAATTGTAATAGTTCAACCAGGGACACAACGCTGGCAGAATCGTGGCAGTTGTTGTTGCTTGTTTTTGGTCTGGAGATAAACTGCCATCTTTAAACTGGAAGAGCAAACGAGCTTGAACAGCGGACCAATCAGGTGAGTTCACAGCTGTGATCCAGGTGCGTCTTTAAGTGTGACAGGATGGGAGGGGCCAAGGGAGCACAAAAAGTAATGAGAGCAGCTCTGAAAATGAGCAGGCTGTCACAACCTGAACTGTGAGTGTTCCAACAACTGTCATATCTATGCTCCATCTCAGTGTGACAGACAGTATCTAACTAAGAAAAACATCAACTAAAAATACACCAAGCACTAATAGCATAAAAACGTCACTTTGAACAGTAGCACGAACATGAGTCTGTGTGAGCAGATGAATTGTTGTCATTTGATGTGAAAAAAGTAATTATGTTACTGTTTTCATTAAAAAATACAAATATAAGTTTCCATATTTAAACTTTTTTTAAAACTAGCACTGAAGACTTTAAAGCTATCAGATTTAGATAATAGGGTTTCAAAAGGAGGTTTTGGACATTTCTGAAGTTGGTTTTTCTGTAAACATTATGGCAATTCACGTTACTTGTTTTAGATGGCTTTTTGAATGACATAAATTTGGAGAAACAGAATTTCCTTTCAACTTGACTTATCTGCCAAAAGCAAGTAATAGAAGCATTAGCAAATAGGATTTCTGCCATCTTAAAATAGTTCCGGTGTCCAAAGTGTTATTGCAGTTCAAACTAATGCCACGTCATAAATCCTCCTCACAAGGTAACTGGCACGACTGAAAGACTGTGCCGATCAGCTCTGCGAGGTACTGGCCAACATATTTAACTCCTTCTTCACCCTGGCAACAGTTCCCATCTGCCTCAAGACTGCCACCATTATCCCAGTTCCAAAGAGCTCTACAGTGACTGGTCTGAATAACTATCGGCCAGTAGCCCTCACTCTGATAGTCACAACAGGCTTTGAAAAACTGGTCATGACCCACATCAAAACAACCATCAACATCAACGAGGACCCTCATCAGTGTGCATATTGCGAGAACGGATCAACAGAGGACACCATCTCCTTTGTGGTCCACACTGCTCTCACCCACCTAGAACAGAAGGACTCCTACGTCCACCTGCTCTTTGTGGAATTCACATCTGCCTTCAACACCATGAACCCCCAAACCCTGATGGAAAAACTACTCACACTATAGGACTAAGTCCCTCTCTATGCAACTGGGTCCTAGACTTCTTCATCAAACAGATCACAGTCTGTGAGGAACCACAACTTCTCCTCCTCCACCATAACCCTCAGCACTGGCTTCCCTCAGGGATGTGTGTTAAGCCCCCTCCTGTCCACTCTGCTAACATATTCTACTACCGGCTCTTGGCGTAGCAGCTGCTTCTCTGCTCCGCTCCTTCCCTGAAAGTTTTCCTCCCCCCCTGCTTTTGCTCTTTTGTCTCGTCTGCAGCTCTTCAGTGCTCGCTCGAAGCAATTTGGAACATGGATTTAATAGCGTGGGCTGTTTCCTCTATTGATATTTTTTTTTCCACGAAGTGCTCCGGACCAGGAGAACCAGCGTGCCCCCTCGACACGCATGCGGCCGGTTACATCATGGATTCCTGGGGAGATTGGAAAATTATGTGTTTGACCGTTCTTTCGGTCGAGGACGTGGAAGACCTTTACATAATTGGATTTATGGTAGCAGGTGCGCTGCTCTTTGGCTTGTGCGGGTGCCTCTGCTACTGGAAAATCAGGAAGACTTCCGTGGCGATCAACGCGCTGTCAAAGCTTCCTGCTCAGAACGAGTCTGTGATCTGAGCTGTGACCTCAATGAACCAGCTGCTGTATGAGCTTAATCGCACGGTGGGAACGGCCGTTGAGGACCGCAGACCTACAGTGTGGTTTGGGACTCGTTTGTAGCAGCCGAGCGGATTACACCAGGGGGGAGACGTGGACTCATAGCTCGGGTCGAATGAAAGCTCACATAATTTGGAGGAATTGGACTTCAGACAGCACCTGGACTCAAGGCTAACGGTAAAAGTTCACCGAAGCCTGCCCTGAAGAATAAATAAATCAACTAATCTAATCGGGATACCCCAAGCAACCTTGAACAAGGCTGACTACAAATCTCTCCTGGAGTCTGAGCAACTGGAAAGAACTACTGTCGCACCCCCCCCGAGAGCTCTCTGTGTGCTTTCAGATAAAGCCGGCTGAGTCCATCTGCAGAACTGTGCTCTATCTGGACGATGTTCACAGACTTTATCTCACTGCTTCGCCACCAAAATGCAACATGTGATTTGTCTTATCTGTGCTTGGCTGGTAGAGTTTTTTGACTGTATCATAGAATGTCCTGTAAGACAAAATGTGATAGAATCTTTTTTGAATACCACTGATTACCCTATGTAACCTTCCTTTTTTCCATATCTGATTGTTACGGCGCGGTTTAATTACTGCTGCGGCTGTTGTGCACACGTCCCCTCTCAAGGACGGTGAGTGCGTCAATTGCAACATTTTTGTGCTTCGGTGCAATGACGATGCCAATAAAGATTTATTCTATTCTATTCTATTCTATTCTATTCTATTCTATTCTATATGTGATGGGGATTTTAACCCCCTGTTACCTTAATAAAAACCACACAAGATAAACAAGAGAATAGTGTTAAAACAGACAAAACAACTTTGCAAAGGGGAAAGGCTTTTAATGTCTTTTGAAACTTAGTTTGGTCTCAAATACATTGTCCAGCACAATTCCGAATTGTACTGGACATGACAAGCTATTTAAACAAGAAGGAGGTGGAGTTTGACAAGCTCTGACGTCTTACAGATAAAACAAACAAGTCATGGTTCTGATCAAACAAGAACATCTAATCCAAACATTGTCAAGGCTAGAAGACTGTCTTTTCTGTATCAAGGAGAAAAGCAAACAACATGTTTGTACTATCAAATATAAGTGTTTAAAGGGAACAGAGAATATTTGATATAAGTGAGCTGGGTTATAATTATTGGGTCAGAGTAATTAGTTTTAGATGATAAATATTGAACATCTCCATCATTCCATCCTCTTTATCATATATAAACTGATCATTATCAATTATGTGAGTGGTATGGAAACCAACCCCGAGGCCTAATTCGAATTAGGGGAAAAAAACACATACCGACCGTCCTGTTGCCCCTACAGTAACGTCCTGACAACTCAGGATCACCTTTTTAGGATGGTTTGAGAGATTTAAAGTTTTGGAGAACTCTGTAGTGATGATTGTCAAATTTTATGACTTATTTCAATGTTTGAGAGAAATAAAGATTTGAGGAGAATTTTGCAGTGAGTATGGTCTCATTTCATGGCTTATGTCAAAGTTTTAAAAGGAATAATATATTTAGCAGGGATTAGTCTATTTACCCACAAAAACCAAGTTTTTCCAAAGAAATAGAACTTTTGAGAAGAAACATATATATATATATAAAGAACTAATCTATTTGTGTTAAACAAATAAAAGAAATAAGCTATTTAATTTGTTTTAAAATAAAAAGAACCAATCTAATTTGTCTTAACCAAAAAAGAACCAATCTAATTTCTTTTAACCAAATAAAAAGAACCAATCTAATTTGTTGTGTTAAACAATTAAATAGAACTTATACACTTTCAAAGATGTGGGAAATAATTCTCAAACACACAACAAAATAGCCCTTTATGGGCACAAAAATAAAATAAGCTTTCAGTTGGTTTGAAACTTCTTTGATATCAACTATTGCCCAGGAAAGCGAAAACAACCGGTTTGAACTTAAAAAATGAAATAGATCAAACATTCTTCTTCACAGCATCCATCTTCTTCTGGTGTGGGAGGGTAAGGGTAAGTTCAGCGTCTGCCCAGGGGAGGGAGTGTCCCGTTTTCAGAACAAGTTCTTCCTGTTCCTAGGGGATTTGTTTGTGGCATAAGTTCATTTCATCTGGGGGAGTTTTTATTAAAGTCCAATTTTTCTTCTTGGGGAAAGCTTTTGTGCGCCCCGTGGGCGGAGGGCATCAGGCAGTTTGATGGGCATCATTCACTTCTTCAGACACTGGTTTCATGTAGTCTTGTCCAGCTGCCTGTTCCTGGGTGTTTAGTCCATTCAGGTATGGGGTAGTCAGGCCACTTGTCCTGACAAAGTGGGGACCTTTGCTCTGACCAGATCGATCTCAAAATCTGGCTCAGCGATTGTTCCAAACTTCTTTTTCAGGGGAGCACCGGTCTCAGTTGTAGCATCTGCTGCTCTTTCTCTCTAGAAGACGACTCGTTCTTTCCACCACCTGTTGGGGTCCTGTTCACCCTCGTTTACAGCCGTCTCTAGCAGGATAGTCTGAGGCGGGATTCACTTCTGGCATCAGTAGCCGTGTTTCCATCAAGGTTTCTGGGTGCGCATTATGAAGCATCGCATCAGAAAAGCTAAATGGAAACGGCATAATTCGAGTTAACTTCCTCTAAGTCGCTCTAAAGTTGATACGCTCGCTTGAGGTGGTTTTTGGGGGGTCGAATCAGAGCTGATGCGCAACACGACAGATGGAAACAGATTTGCCGACTCAGTTCTGACGTAGCGAACATTCACGTCACGTGACAGATCAGCTGTTTCCGCTCCGGACAACATGTAACATCGCTAAAACTAGTTGGCATGACAGAATAAATACAACTTGCCCGATAGCAACACGTACCTGAAATATTCTCTCCATTTTGACGAGATGTGTGGTCGGGTTCTGTTTTCAACCGCGACTTCCTGTTTACTGTAGACATGCGCAGTGCTGACGTCTGACGTAATGACGCTGACGTCTGACGTAATGACGCTGTGCGTGGCCCGGTAGAAGCGCTTCAAGCCAGTAGATGGAAACACTTCTGATCCGCATTAATTTGTATTTACATATTAGCGAGATTTCAAAAATAAGCTCATAATTCGAAATGAAAATGGATGGAAACACGGTTACTGGCAACTCCTCCTGAAGGAGTTCCGGAAATCCGTAGTCTTTTGAGAGAAGAACTGGACACCAAAAAACTGGCAAATTGTTAAATAAAACTTCAAGGCCCCCCACTTGGATCCCATGAGCCAATTGGTTTGGGGAAAGCCTAACTGTGGGTAATTCCTTAGTGAGTTAAATATGTTAACTTAAACTAAATTCTGTAATTGGCTATAATAATAATTGTTTCTTTAAACTTAAAATAAAATTCCATTCTTACTATCTAAAACAGGGGTGCTCACACTTTTTCAGCATGCGAGCTACTTATAAAAAAAACAAGTCAAAAAGATCTACCCAATACAAAAATGCAAAACATATACAGTAATTATCTTCAAGTGTATTAAGGATTCTTTTTATGTACAATGTACCTATGTTGATGTACCTTGCATAACTGAATAAGCCAATATTGCACATCACATATAATAAATCAGGGGTCACCAACGTGGTGCCCGCGGGCACCTTGTCGCCCGTAGGGGGACCAAATGGGGTGATGGTGACAGCAATATAGATTTTTTTTAATTTTATTTAAAAAAAAGATGGTAGAAACTGATCCCCACACCCTTCTTTATAAGAATATGGTCTTTAACTTTAATAAATGTTAAAAAATCATTAGATATTTTTTACTTTATAATGTCATCTCTAAAAAAAAAACTCCAGCAAATCTAAAGTGGTCCACAGGCCACCAGTTGATAACCACAGTTGTAGCAGGTTGTTATGGCTCAGAACACGTTTAATTTAGTGAAGGAAGGCATAAAAATGGCTCTTTTGGTACGGAGAGATTTAATATATACAGCGGTGCTTATACATTTATTTTACAGACTGTCCCTGAATGTACCGCGAAAGTGTGTTATGCAAACGCTCGCGCTGCGGGACAGGGAAACGTGCAGAGAACGGAGAAGAGTCAAGGAGGTTATTCTGTATGAAAAGTGTCTCGTATGATTTTAATAATAAAGCCACGTCAACTCCCAACCAGTATGTTTAAGCGTGCAGAAAAACATCACAGCGTCACTCACCCGGAAGACGGTGGCGGCGTTTCGCTTTTGAAGTTGCTGCAGTCCGGACAGGGATTTTAGTTCCTCCACCTTTCTCTTTCTCAGCTGGCTTTTTGGTGGGAAGTCAATGTCGTATTTTCCATGAACAGTCCGAAATCTGATTGTTTTTGCTTAGTATGTTTCGTTGCCTTCCACCTTCGCACCGTTTTTTTTTCAGAAAGCTGCATGAGCATGACCTAAAGCTCTTATCTGATTGGTTGCCATGTATGTCAATCAAGTGACGGGATGTTTGATAGGCTAAAACTCGAGATTCAGTTGTCATCTGATTGGTTGCCCTGTATGTCAATCAAGTAACGGGATGTTTGATTGGCTGACAATTTTTTAATGTCACGCTGCTGGAAAAAAAAATAAATAATAATGTCACGCTGCGATCGACCAGTAATGCCTCCGCGATCGACCGGTCGATCGCGATCGACGTAATGAGCAGGCCTGATCTAAAACATTTGTATTTAATGGCAAAAAACAACAACAACAAATGATTTCATTCTTCAGTGAAAATGAGTAATCACTCACTTTGATTTGAGGTTAGTTTTTAATTAGTAAGTTTTTTAATTAGTATGATCATTGTAAGGGAGTAGCAGGTGACGTTTTATACTTACTTAAAAATACTTTACCTTTTTCATAGTCTGTAGAAAAAGTCTAAACATACGTGCAACAAAATAGAAAAGTACAAATAACATACATACATACATACAGACATACAGACATATAGACATACATCCAGACATACAGACATATATATATATATATATAGACATACAGACATATAGACATATATACAGACATACAGACATATAGACAGACATACAGACAGACATACAGACATATAGACATACATACAGACATATAGACAGACATACAACGCTGTAGTAATAAAGAATTTACAATACAAACATGTGGTTCATAAGCTCAAAATAAGTCCAGTCTTGTCAGAGTCAGTCGTTTAAAAAAAATATAGAACCACTACATTTCGAATCAACCTTTCAAATCAACCTTTTGAATAGATCCAAACTCCAGGGCGTCCCCCATCTTTTTTCTTTTTGGATCTGTTAAAAATAAATACCTGTTTATTAAATGACATATACAGAAGCAATGTGGTTTGTAGGTTTATCTGATTTATCCTACAGTACAATGTACCAATTTTTCATTCTTCTTAAAGTATCCTTTAAATGGCTATGTTGTTGAATATAAAAATCTTAAGGTTATTTTTGTATAACTGATGATCTAATCAATGTATGAGCTGTTTCCCTTTTATGAGCCATTATCAGTGTTTATTAGTGATTTATTCTTTATTATTATTAGTTATTTCTAGGAACACTTTCTAATATTCCCTTATTACATCATTATATAGGAAAGAGTTGCCACTGAGTGTCAGGCAGGCTCCCTCACTCACAGTCTTTAAGTCTTGATTAAAAACCCATTTCTATTCTTTCGCCTTTAACATGATGTGATTTGTTTTGATCCTCTCTGTAATATACACTGTTCACTATTTTAGTTAGTTTCTGTTGCTATTTCTATCTATATTTTGTTTTTGTCTTTTGTTTTCCTGCCTGCTTTGCTTGTTTGTTTCTATTGTACAGCACTTTGGTTGGCCTTGCGTCTGTTTAAGTGCTCTATAAATAAAGTGGTATGGTATAAACAATCTAAGATTTGAAAGCATAAAGCTATAAAAATTGTTCTAACAATGTCTTAACCAAGTCCTTTTGTGGCAAACCAGATCAATCAAAATGCACTCGTCAAGGAAAATTGCTATCCTTTCTTCAGCTCCACAAAACATTGTATGAATGTTTGTGGCGACACAAATTTAATCTGCAAAAACAAAAAATATAAACATTAACTTGTTTCAGGGTTATGAGCTGGGATCATTGGCCCTCATGCACGAACCGTTCGTACGCACAGATTTGTTCTTATACTGTTCGTACGAGTGATTTAGGATCATTTGTGGCATCCAACAATGTTTTCGTATCCTAGGATTTTTCTCAGATACGAACAAAATTTACGAGTGGTCCGGACCTGTCGTATATTTTAGGAGCGTCAGTCTGCTGTCATCCAGACGGGATTTCTCCACTAATAACTTCATATTTCGTTATTTAGAAAATATTTTGAGTTTAAAAAAGTCACGCACCACAATTGTTTTTGACAATAGGTTCTGTTTGAATTAGAATTATAATTTTAAGTTTAATTTGTCTGGTGTGTCGCGCAGGTGAGTCGTGCGCTCCCCTTGGTCATCAAAGCCGCTCCTCATATTAACACCCAGGTACATAAAATCCCCATACACCGCCGCAGAACAAGTACGGATTAAGACTGATCTTGTGCCAAACACCATCGGAGCAATAGATTATTATATCTGATTCGAAATATAACCTGCAGAATGTGGCTGCGCGATGACCAGGAGGAGCGCGCATGAGAGAAGCTGCTGAGCGCGCGCTCCGCCGTGCGTCCATCTCCCTCTCAGCCACACATAAAAAAGAAGTGCCCAAAGTACCGATCCGTTCCGAGCCGAGTGGAACCTGCGCTTGTGTGCCACCCCCACCCCCTCTTCCCCCCTCCTCCGCCTCCATCACCTCGCCCTCAGCTCCGTGCGCCGCGTTGTGCAGGCGATGGAGCCGTGAGCCGCGCGCACTGAAGAACCGAGCTGGAGAAGCGCGGGGGGGGGGCAGGCGTCTAGATCAGTGAGACCAGCAGACCCACCAGTCTGGACCACTTTCTGCGACACACGTGCACTCTGAGTCCAGGAACAGGGGTTTTTGTTTCCAACATCGCACAGAAAGGATGTGGGGCTTGTGCTGCAAAACATGTTGGCATCTTGCGCAGCGTGGCATTTATTGTCCACCATCTCCTGACCACCTCCTGTCCGTGCTGCGGCGAGACGTTTGTTTGAAGCCATTTTCAGATCAAACCATTTATTCTTGATTTCTGATACTGTACGACCCACGGGACACACAACATATGCACTACAATATTAATATGATGTTAACTGTAGTTTCGAGACAATTTAAAATGCTTCTGTTGAAAAACACATCCGACACTTGCGGGGGGGTGGGGGGTAGCGGTGCCACTCTTCTGAATAAGTGAAACTATAATGTAACACAGTAAAATTAAAGATATTTGACCATCCGACACTTGCGGGGGGGGGGGGGGGGGGTAGCCACAGCGCCACTGAGAGCAGATCTCCGAACGCGTGAAGTTCCTCTTACTTCTTGATTTTGAATGAATGGACACTTCCTGCTGTCAGAAGGCAGGAAACGTGGCCTTATATGGTGTTTTGAGGGGTGGGAATTATGTAAATGACCTCTACGCGAGCACGCGCAGGTTGATAGAACAGGTGGGATTCATCATATTTACGCAACCCATTTACACACGTTTCCTGTGGATAGAAGACTTTGTTGGATCTGACGTGGCATGTTCGTACGAACGCTCCGTACGAACAAAAGTAGGAGAAATTTAGGATAAGAATACGAACATTTTCGTGCATGAGGGCCATTATCCCTGTATCATCACAAAGTCACAGGAAGCGGAAAAATAAGTCGTCAGACCCACATAAGTACAATATAAACTACAAATTTTGTGGCCTTGCTCTAGCAGGCCATATGAGCATGTGTTTCATTTAAAAAAAAATTATCATAGCAGACTGCAGTTTTGAAATACGATACCAGGGCATTGACAGATCTTCACAGATCCATACGGGGGCACAACCCTTTGCTGGACAGTTGGCGTGGGTGACTTCAGGACCTGTTCTCATTTTCTCGTTGGAGAACGTGTTCAGACCACTCTTGTTACAGCATCCAGTGAATTTTATTTTATTTTTTTGTTTGTTTCTGGGTGCTAAATTTTTCATCTCCATCCGGACCGCATATTCTGGCCATGTGTGTTTGATGACCTTGTTCTGACAGTTCTTTGACAAATTCTTTGCCTGTGCTTTGCTGAGTCTTTGTGGACAGTCTTTTGCTCGGATAAAAGTCCAGTGCACTGCCCTCGTTCAGTGCCATCGTTTTTTTAAGCCCCTCGAATGTTTATTTTGAGCAAGGCAGCCTGGGAGTCCAGCAATGGTGTTCTCGGTGAAGTCACAGTGAGCCAGTGCTGGACATGCCCTTAATATTAAATCTGATCCGATCCAATCAATAACCACAGTAGCTGTAATTCAAAAAATCAGACGTTGCATGTGTTTTTGAAATGATCCTATCTTAATGTATGTACTAATAACTATGTGTTCTCCTAAGTGTCGTGAGATCCATCAGACTTACGCTTCCCGCTCCACAAACACCGTGAGGCTGCTTCTAAGAAAAAAATGAGAAAATAGAAAAATGTAAAAATCCTTAACAAACCAGGTTCAAAATAATCATGTTATTATGTTCTATAAGTATTTACCTTGAATAGAGTCACCTCTGTAATTCTGGTTTGCACAATGGAATTTAAAATGTTCATTTACATAAAAGTGAATTTTCAACAGAGGCAAACTGGACTTTAAATAAAAACGTTTAGAAAACACTTTTGTAACATCTAGTTGAGAGCCATATCAGTCAGGAATAGTAATAAGCATTAGATAAAGAAACACCACAACGTTCATAAGCATAGCTAGTAGCTAGCTACTATGTGACTGACCGCAACACATGACACCACGTCACGCACACAGATGAGATCAGCTCAAACTTTGTCATGTGCGCTTACCGATTTATTAAAGTCACTAATTATTACTTGCTTACCTGTGTAGAAAGACACCATTAATAATTACTGCTGTTTCAACGTCGCTAGTTGGCCGTGTGATCAGCTCTGACTGTAAACAGAGATGGTCCCCCACTCCCCCTCCCTCCTCGGCTCGAACCGGAAGCGCTGGCGATCCACAGCGATCACGAGACGAGTCCAGGCTCGAGGGCGACGGAAAATGCGACCTGTTCAGTCCAATAGTTTTGGACAGATGGGACATAAACTATGCATGCGCTAGCGCGCTAGTTATAATTAGATTCAGTGGAAAAGCCGCAGGCGGCGCCCAGCAGGGAACCGGAAGTACGTCACAATCAGAAAACGTTTTTTGAAACAAACAACTCATCGTTACTCATTAAATATTTATCCTACACAACTAAAAACATATATGTATACATTTCAAAATATTTTTATTTTATTATTTCATTTTCATTAAAAACAATTAAATCTTCAAATGGTGAAGAGCTGCAGTTCCAAGGAGGGGCGGCGCCCCTAGCGCCCTCTAGTGGCGGCCGCCTCTGCTCAGATTAATGTGGACAAAATTAATGATGAATAAGAAAACAGGTCAAATCTGGTGCAAATGTTTGTAATGAATGAGAGAGTTTTAAAGATCTAAGACCTCTGATAAAAACTACACAAATTATGAAATGGCATTTTCATAATATTTCATTTAGCTGAGTTTGAAGGAAGGAAATAATTGAAGTTTTATAATCCTTTTAATTCTATAAGAAAGTTTTCAGAATGTGCAAAATATTAAAGTTTGGAGAGCTTCTTTGATGTTTCTGTTTCATTTCCTTCTTTGTGAGGAAACGTTCGGCCGGTGGTGTAAAGTTCTGATGACAGGAAGTTTGTGCCCCAGTGGGTGGTGAGAGTCAAACAGAAGGTGCTGATCTGTGTGAGTGTTTCCTGTAAACTTCAATGTTGAGGCTTCCATCTCTTTCCATGTTCACCAAACAGTCCAGAAAAGGCAGCTTGTTGTCGTTGACATCCTCTCAGGTAAACTTGATGTCCACAGAGGTGATGTGCTGAAACACTTCTGTTGCAAGGATTTGACCCAAGTGTCATCCACATATCTGAACCGGTGGCTCAGTGTTGTTCCCTTGAAAGAGTCCAGGGCTTCCATTTCCATGTCCTCCTTGTAGAGGTTGACCACAATCAGTGAAACTGGACATCCCATGGTACAACCATGTTTCTGTCTGTAAAAACTGTCGTTGAACTTGAAATAAGTTGTGGAAAGACAAAGGTCCAGATCTGTACAGATCTGCTCCGGGGGTGAATGTGGTCCTGCTGCTAAGATCTTGTTGAAGAAGTTTCTGACAGTTTCTTCTGCCTCTGATGTGGGTGTACAGGTGAAAAGTGAAGTGACATCAAAACATACAAGAGTTTCTCCTGGCATCTTCAAATGTTTAACTTTGTTTTCAAAGTCCATGGAGAACTCTATGTGATGTGGTGTGTTTCCCACAAGAGGAGCTAAAATAGCAGCAAGATGTTTTGAAATAGTATACATCACTGAGTTTATGCTGATGACGATGGGTTTGAGTGATGTTCCTGTTTTGTGGATTTTGGAACTTTCATTTAAGCATGGCTTCCCCTGGATATAATCTGTGGTAAAAGGAACGATCGATTATCTTTAATTTCCAAGTTGTTGGAGGTGTCTGAACTTCTCTTTGTATGTGCTGGTTGGGTGCATCTTCAAGGTCTCACATGTGGTGGTGTCACTCAATAGTGTGGATATTTAGTCCTGGTCATCAGAAGAGATGAGGACCACTGTGTGTCTTCCTTTGTCAACTGGTCAGCTTCCAAAATTCTTGAAATCCAAACTGAACCAGACAAAGACTCTAATGAGTCTATTGGGAGGGGTGAGTAGTTCCAGTCCAGTTAAGGACCTGCCCACTGCCGGTACCACCTTCACTCAGCCCAGTTCATGGGACCACATGGTTTGAGGTTCCAAATGGACTGCTCTATTAGTACCATTGTTACAGATGTCAGTCTGATCCATTTAACAGCTGTAGGGGAACACCACCTCAGAAAGAGATCACCTCAGTTCAAACAAACAAAAAGTTCACCTCACTTTAAACAAACATTATTCCTGTGTTTTGTGTATGAGACTGTTAAAATGAGATTTTTATATTCTCTTTGGAATGAACAGACATTGTTTTTCAAATATTCATTGTTTTAGTTCACAAACGTCTTAGTTTGACACTAACGTAATAGGAAACTTTCACTGTGTTAACTTCACTGCAACATGAACTCATTTTCCAGGAAACAGACAGAATGTTTTAATGAGCTTTTGTTCAACTGACCTTGGAGTTTCTAAAACATCAAAAACTCGTTACGTTGATAACTTTCCTTTATCGAAAAGGAGTATTACTCTCTTGTTCCCATGAAGATAACAACATAGGAACCCTTTCTGTGTTCAGACTGACATTCCTTTCTACAGGAGATGGACAGTGAGACAGTGACACCGTTTGGTTAAAACATTGCATGTTATTAATTCAAAGATGTCATTTCTGTTTATTCCATATCTGAATATTTATTCATGAAAATGTGTGTTTTAAGTAATCCTTTCTTTAAGAGAATGCATTTGTCTTGTTTTCTCTTTAAAAGGAAAACTTTAAGGCAGAAACAGGACGTTAGATTTATAAAATCAAGCCAAAAGTTAGAACACCTCCTCCCGAGGTGGATCAGTCTTATCTGTTTTCTACACAGAGTCAAGTTTCACTTTTAGAGAGTCACTTTAGAGAGAAACTTCTTAGAAAACACTTATTTTGACACACGCTCCAGAGAGACTCTCCGAAGCCCACTTCAACAGAGAACTGGGAGCTAGGAGAAACCCAGCTTCTGCACTGGACCAGAACCAGGCTGGCTTTGACCCGAGAGCTGTCTGCCAGGCAATCATCACACTGCAGAGTGGTAAATCCCAGCTGACTTCCAGAGCCAGTGGCCGGACCTTCGTCCCTCAAATCGATGACGGTGAACATTGAGGAGACTTCAACCTCTCAGTCACCAGAACATCTCAGGCCTTGCTGGTATCATTTAGCAGCTGTTGGAACCATTCCTGATCATCTACATCCTGGAAGGACAGAGACTTTCAACGCCGTTCTGGTGACCCTACATCACAACTTATCAGACAAACTATAGCTCACCTTAGACACAATTTTGACCTTACATCACAATAATTGCACATTAATCTTAAACAGAGTTCAGCTTAGGAAAAAAACTGTCCTAAGTCTGCCTTTAAGTTTCCTCATCAATTAGACCTTTGATTCAAAGTAATTTGATGTTCAATTAACTTTTATCATGAATAATTTTTATACAATCACAGATTATTTTTTATATTAAAATACATAAAATCAACTGAATTTGTGATTATTTTGGCATCTGTGTGCATTAACTGATTTGATGCCCCTTTAAACACGAGAAAAGAACTCGCATTCAAGTTACATTATTTTGGGGTCAATAGAGACTGATTTTTCCTCTAACAGAGAAGTGGTGCCCACACGTCGAGGTCATTAACACAATAATGCATATTTTATGAGCTTAACTCATAACTGATAATACAACATATGATTTAATCCCCTTTCCTCTACACAGCCAATGCTGTTTACAGAAGAGAGAACAGAGAAGTGTGGCATGTTAATATGTTCTGAATATGAATTTATTTTAATTAATGTTTTAATGTGAATTAGATGATTTTAAAACCCAGGAGGAATTTCAGGCCAACATTTGAAGATAAATTAAAATCATTGCTGTAATGAAGTGAATTTGTGAAAATGAAAGGTGCTCTACAAACTATGAAATCAAGGATAGAAAAGGTTATCCTAAACTCTATAAAATGATGCAGCTACATCATGCATCAGATACGTTGATGCAAGTCTGCAACGTGGACCCACACTCAATGTAAACAAAGCATTCTGCTGAATCAGACAAAATCACGTTGAAGCTTGAATCTCATGATGGATCTACATTAGACGAGCTGTAGTCTACAAATATTCAGAGCTGGACAGGTGGAGAGCCTCTGAGAAGACATTTATGTGGAAATATTAGAGTGAATCTGCTGCTAACGAGACAAAAACTAGAAAGACAAGTGTTGAGATAAAATATTGAGGATCCATCAGTCTGAATGTGAATGTAAACACACACCAATGCATCAGAAGTGTCTGACTTCTCCATCTCACACTGCTCTTCCCTGGACGTTGATCTATTTTCAGTCCCTTCAGCTGTTTCTCTAGTTCAACAACTCACCTGGTGTTTGGCAGCCGGTAACAATTTTTCTTCTCCTGTTTTCCAGTTGTGATTCAGAGACAACTTTTCTGATCAACAAAACATAAAGATCCAAATCATGTGAGCTGAGATGTTTGAAGCTCCACTTCTTCTGTCAGGAGGAGAAAGGCTCCCTCTTGTGTCCTTCATCACTTTTCAGGTTTTCTTTTTCAGCCTGCAGGAAAAACTGATCTACTGAGACTCTGACAACTTTCTAACAAAACAAGAAAAGAGGGATGAAGTCAGTCATCAGACTGGAGTCACATCCAAAACTAAACAAAGATTCATTCATTATTGACACTCTGATGTTTCTTTACACAATAAAATGATACATTTGGTTCTAATTATTTATCATCTTCTAACAGGGATAGAAAGTCAAAAAGTAAATCACATTATTTGATCAAACTCTGGGAGAGCAATTGTCCAAGTGAAAAAAATAAAAAGGTCAAAGTGGATATTGGAGAAAAATGTTTTATTTGATCTGAAGCATCATGTTATAAACACAATCATAAAAGTGTAATATTAACAACGCATTCTGATATTTTACTTTGAAATAATTGACAGCACTGTTCAGATTTGATGATACAACTGGAACATTTCTTGTCCCAATAAAAATCAGAAATGAGTGTTTGAAGCTCGTCTACTCGTGTTTTAAAGGATGACAGCGTCCTCTTGAGTTTGCTCCAGTTTCCACCTTTAAAACAAGTCCAAGAGATTTAAACATCAATCTCTTTGTTTTCACGAGTCACAGCTTGTTCCACTGATGCTGCGTTCAAGTGACCAAAGAAAGTTCCTCAGTGAAAACAGTGAACATCCTTTACAAAATGTGCAAATATTGAATATTGATTCTCCTGTTCTAGAAATGTCTAGAAAGGGTTTATTATCAAGTAGATCATAAAATGTGTCTCTGTTGTTTGAATCAGTTTGTCTCCTGTTTTCTGATTCGTTACATTTTAATTTACATCTGTGACTAAATACCACATCTCATCTGTCAGCAGAATCAAAATGTTGGTAAATGAAACGTGTAAAAAAGAGAAAGTTTTGGAATTGCAGCTTCAACAAACATCAGTTCTTGTTTCTTGATCTTTGAATGAATCTTTCTGTGAGTTAAAAACTCTGAACCAACGGGACAGTTTCATGTAAAAGAGACATTTTATTGAAAAAACATCATCTCACCTGTTTTAGGACTAAAAAAACTACTGGCTACATGTGATCAAAGTTCTTTGGTCTGTAATTTTTCAGGTCTGTTTAAAGTTTTTATTTTGCTCGTGCATCAACAACCTGTATAAATCCGAGCTGCACGTAAAACAGATGATGGGACAATAATGTGAACAAAAACTGTTGGACACGTTGATCTCTGAGCAGTGGAGACAACACAACAAGAAACTTTCAGCAACAAACAAAATTATTTTAGTTTACAGATCTCAGCTGTGTCTCCATAATTGTAGTAGAGACTTATCCCAGCATGTAGTGGTCGAGTAAAGGAGGTCTGGACTTTGTGGAGGAGAGTCATGGTCTCAGAGACGCTGTAGAAAGACAGAATACCTGCTCTGTGATCCAGGTACACTCCAACTCTGGACACATCACGACCTGAGATGGGAGTTCTGATGCTGTTGTGATAAAAGTGATAATTGTTGTGGTCACAATATAAAGCCCACGAATTATCATTAAATCCAAATTCACTCCCTGTTTTATCAACATCCTTGTATGCGACTGCTACACCTACACTTCCTCCCAACTTCACCTCCCAGTAACAACGTCCAGTCAGACTCTCCTTATTCAGAATCTGACGATATAAAGTGAATCTCTCTGGATGATCAGGATAAAACTGATCTTGTTTCATGAATGTTACTTTTCTGTTCCCCTCAGATAATAACAGGTGTCTGTGAGCTGTGTTTGGATCCAGAGTGATGTCACATGAATATCTGAAGAAGTCAGCTCTGCTCTTTGGTTCTGGTTCTGACAGTAAACCTTCAGTCCCTCTCAGTGACATGTTTGTCCATGTGTCTCTCAGAATGTCCTCTAGTTTGTCTCTGAGCTGTGACACAGCTGCTGTCACATCTTCAAAGTATCTCAGAGGACCAACATTGATGCTGGATGAGTGTGGAGACTCACTGAGTGCTGACACTGACTGGTAGCTGTGGACAAACTGGTTGTGATCCTCTGTGTGTGAGAGCTGCTTCAGCTCAGCATCTTTCCTCTTCAGCTCAGTGATCTCCTGCTGCAGCTTCTCCTGAAGCTCTCCGACTCGACTGGCCTCAGTTTCCTGCTGGGATCTGATCTGCTGCTTCACTTCAGAGCTTCTTTTCTGGACGAGCCGGATCAGCTCACTGAAGATCTTCTCACTGTCCTCCACTGTTTGATCAGCAGAGACGTTGATGGCCTCCAGCTGCTGCTGAAGCAGCTTCACATCTGTCTCTCTGCCCTGGATTCTCTGCTGGATGTTCTCTCTCCTCACCTGGAGCTCCTTCTGCTTCTCTCTCCTTTCAGCTGCAGCTGAGACGATGTCGTGGCCACTCGTCTTCAGCTGCTCAACTAAAGCTGCTAACATGATGTTTTTCTCCAGAACAGGCCTCGGTGTGAAGGTCTTCCTGCACTGAGGGCAGCTGTGGATCTTCTTCTGATCCTCTCCATCCCAGAAGTCTTCAATACACTTCATGCAGTAGCTGTGTCCACAGGAAGTAGTCACTGGATCCTTCAGTAGATCCAGACAGATGGAACAAGAGAAACTTTCTCTGTCCAGCTGAACTCCTTTCTGCGCCATTTCACCTCTCAGCGTCTGTGGAAGTTTCCCTTCCTGATAAATGAAACCAGTCTGAAACCAGTCTGAGCAGATCTACACGTCATGTGTTTGTGCAGAGAATGAGGCGTGTCAGCACCTCCACTAATCATTAAATGGGGAGGAACAAGTATGGCAAGCCCTTTTAACACTTACAAAATTTATCTACTCGCCTTCCAGTGCTTATACAGTAATGCACCATCTTATTTAAAAGAACTTCTCACTCCACACTGTCCTTCCCGCACTCTCCGCTCTTCCAACACTCATCTTCTTCTCACTCCCAGGTCTCGGTCTCGCACAATGGGAGACCTGGCTTTCTCCTGCGCTGCCCCTCGGCTGTGGAACGCCCTGCCCTCATATCTGAGGGCCCCACAGACCGTGACATGTTTTAAAAAAGGTCTTATAACGTTTCTTTTTATCCAGTTTTTTAATTAATTAATTGTGCTTTTGTTTTTATTGCACCCAGTTTTTATTTGAGTATTTTATCTGCATTTTGTGAATTTTAAGTTCCCCTTCAGTCAGGTCACGGCAGTGCAACACATTATATATGGGAATTGCGCCACCGCGCGGTTCACCTGAAGCATTACAATCACGCCTTTTAAGGCAAGTGAGGCGTCTACGTCTCCAGAGGCCACGCCCCTCTGGTATAATAGACGGAGTACGCCTCACGTTCTGCCTCTTTTGCGCACTTCACCATTTGCTCGAAGCTGAATCTTTGTAGGATTTTTCTCTCTGGCTAAACTGCCTGACCGGAGGCGAGCACGCTCCCTACCTAAGGCGTCACGAGAGAGCACCATCCTGCAAACTGCTTAGTTAGCTAACTAAGCTCAAAAGAACCGCTGTTCGCGGCCTACTAGCTCCTGCTAACTTAGCCACGCGCTCTCGTTGTTAGCTCTGTCTCACCGAGACCGCCTTTGACGAACAGCACGACGGAAACTTCGACGCCTTCCCCCACCATGGCTCATGAGAGGTGGAAGAAGAAGATAAAGCACTCGGGCAGAGCTACAAGACCGGCTAGCCCCGGGTCACGGCCCTGCCCGAACAACTGCAGCTTCGTCATTGCTGCGTCCGACACCCACGATGCCTGCCCCATGTGCCTGGGAATGGTTCACGCTAAAGCCGCGTTAGCTAACCCAGACGCGTGCACACACTGCAGCCAGCTTCGTCTGGCTATGAGGGAGAGGCGCGTGGAGCTCGTGGCAGGGATGATGGAGAAAGTCAGCACCACAAAAGACCTGCTCCCACCCAAACCGCTCAGACCCTCGGCGGAGCTAGAGGCCGACACAACGGAAGTAAGTGGGTCACTGACTTGGGGGGACCAAGTAGACCTCGACGAAGACAGGAGGGACAGCGCGGCCCAGCCTAACCTTTCCAAGTTCGACTCACGTGAGCTCCTTCACGCAGATGAAGCATCCCTCACGGCCTCGTGCGACATGTCGGACGTGGACAAAGAACAGGGTGACGACGGAGACTCCGCGGGCCTCTCCCAGGGAGCGACACCAGCTCAGGGCGAGACGGGCGGCTCTAGCACGGCCCTGCTCGAACTGTGCCGCAGGGCAGCTGAGACTCTGAAGGTGAGCTGGCCCGAACCCCCATCTCGTCAACAACAGACCAAACTGGCAGGCAGTTACTTTTTAGCCAAGCAGCAGATCCCGGTGAGACACAAAATACCTGTGTTCCCAGACTTTCTGACCGAGCTGACCCGCTCATGGGCGGCCCCGAAAGCACCACTCTCCCAACCTTTGTCTCAGTTCCTGGACGTTGAAAACATGGAGGCAGCAGGCCTGGCTCACATGCTGCAGATGGACGAAACTCTGGCAGCACAAAGTTGGTGCCAAAGACTTCTGGCTCCAAGCCAACACTCCCAAGCAAACAATGCCACATGACTGCGCTCCAGCAGGAGAAAAGCTACAGAGCTCAGGGCCTCGTCGCACGTGCCCTCAACATCGCGTCCATGCTCCAGGCCTATCAGGCTGAAAAGCTACAGGAGCTCCAGCAGTCGAACTCCAAGAAGCAGGCTGCTAACACGCTGGAGGAAACACGCAGGACAGCTGACTTCATCCTCCGCCTGACGTGTGCGGCAGCAATCGCTCAGGGTAAAGCCATGGCTGGGTTGGTGGTGGCCCAGAGGCATCTGTGGCTCACGCTAACCAAGCTGCCTGAGAGCCAACGCTCCACGTTCCTCCACCAAGCTATGGAGCCATCAGGACTATTTGGAGGCGCCCTGGAGAAAGTTCAGCACCGCTGTGACCAGAGGCACAGAGGTTTGCCCAGGAAGCAATTTTCACACCAGAGGGACTCCAGTGGGCACAGGAACGCGCCACAGAGACAACATTCGCTTCCTCGTGGACCTGCTCAGAAGAGGCAAACCCTGGACTCTGGTGAGCACAGAGCTCCCTCCGCCTCAGAGCCACGCGGCCACGCACCGCAGGGTCAGGCCTGGTCCAAGCACAGGTTCGTCTCCAGGCAAGCTGGACAGTCTGCACAGTCTAGGACGTTGTCCACAAGCAGAGACAGGAAACAGAAGTCAGCCTAACTTCACAGCTGCTTCGAAAACAATTCAGGCCTCTTCACCCCAGAGGAAAAAGGAAGGGCCGACTGTTTTTCACCACAGCCTGCGGTCAAGAAACCCAGACTGACTGGTCATGTTTGTTCAAAAATGCACAAAACACTTTTTCCCATGTGTGTAATAAAGAACAATTACAGTATTGTTTTCCGACAATAAAAGCCCAAAAAGGTGAAAAGTGCCCTGTTTCACGAATCAGCACAAAAACACCACCCTTTCACGAAGCCAGGGTCAATAAGAGGTCACACAGTCGTTCAGCACGGTCTGTCGACTCCAGTGTCGGTCCAAGCCTCCATGGGGCCCTAAGCTAAATTTAGTTTGAGGTCCTCTAATTCTGCTAAAAATGGTCAATGCAATCAACAGTCAGATGATCAGAATATTCATCCACCTAACATGAACTCATTGCAACTCTGACAGAAATTTTTATATTTTCTTATATGTTTATATTAAAAGTGACAAAAGAAAAAGAAAAAAGACCAGTATGCAATATATTTTACAGCAAAAGTGTCATCTGGTTTATTATCTTTGGTTTCAAAGAACTGCAGCAGTAATGTTCAAAATAATTTGTACTGCAAGATCAACAACAAATAAATAAATAAAACAAAAACAGATCAAATAACTTGGATACATAAAAATGAATTAAATTGTGCAAAAATCAGACAAAATAAAATAAAATAGTAAGGAAATACTTAAACGATGTAAATGAATAAATACTGGAAACCATGTAAAATGGTTTAAAAATAAATTTAAAGTTGAACAATTAGTTCTTAAAACTATGTAAAAGTATGCAACAATTTGCAAAAAGCTGAACTGAAAATATTAAATACAATCATATACTATAGAAATCATTACTTAAAAAAATCTATTCCACTTAGGGGGGGCCCTATGGCTCTGGGGCCCTAAGCAGCCGCTTTGTTTGCTTATGCCTTAGGGCCGGCCCTGGTCGACTCCCCTCTAATAAGACCAGGTGAAGGGAGATTGGAGAAAATAAAAAGTGGGCAATGAGTTCACATTATGTGGAACGTCTCTGTCAAATAAGCCCGACTCGGCTGTTAACACAATGTCCACTAGAGGGCGACACAGGCCGTCAAATTTAAAAAAGTCAAAAGTCAAAGTCAACTTTATTGTCAGAACTGCAATATGTACAGGACATACACAGGATTGAAATTGCATTTCTCTCTGTCCCTCGGTGCAACAGTAAACATTTAAACACTAAAACACTAAAACATTTAATAAACATAAGCATAAAATGAAATAATAAAAGTGTAATACTGTCCTGAGTTTTTGCATAGTAGTTTTTGCATAGTAGTAGTATGAAAGTATGAAAAGTTACACCAACACTAAAACACTAAACATTTAATAAACATAAGCATAAAATGAAATAATAAAAAGTGTAATACTGTCCTGAGTTTTTTGCATAGTAGTATAAAAGTGTAAAAAGTATATCTATAAATAAAATGAAGGTTCTGGCATTGACATTTGTAAAGAGTGACAAAGCAGCATATGAAGTTAATGTACAGAGTATATGTATGAGGTAGTTGATATTGGTATAGAGGTAAAGTGGCATATGCAATAAGGCTAGTAAAAAGAATATATATATATCAGCAGTAGTGTAGATATAAAAAGTAGTGTAAATGTAAACAGTAGTAATAAATGTAAACAGTAGTAATGAATGTAAACAGTAGTAATAAATGTAAACAGTGAATGTAAACATATGACTATAGGCCGTAATGTAATACAAACATTAGTGCAAATATGAGAAGTAGTGCAAACTGAATGAGCACATGACCGTGTGTGAGTGAATAACCCGTTTTGATGACACAGAGTCCAGTGTTAAAATCTTTGTGTTGTGTGGTAATGTGTGAAAGTTTTTTTGTGATTAAGGCAGTACAAGTGGGAGGGGAGGCAGAGCAGGCAGAGAGTTTAGCATCCTGACTGCCTGATGAACAGAGCTGTCATTTAGTCTGCTGGTTCGAGCCTGGAGACTCCTCAGTCTCCTCCCTGATGGCAGCAGGCTGAAGCAGCTGTGTAGTGGGTGTGTGGGATCACCTGCCATGCAGAGGGCTTTCCGAGTGAGGCGGTTGCTGTGTAAGTCCTGTAGTGAGGGGAAGGAGGTGCCGACAATCTTCTCAGCTGCTCTCACGATGCGCTGGAGGCTCTTGCGGCAGGATGCAGTACATGCACCAAACCACACCGTGATGCAGCTGGTCAGGACACTTTCTATGGCACCTCTGTAGAAGGTGCACATGATGGGGGTTGGAGCTCCAGCCCTTTTCAGCTTGCGGAGAAAGTAGAGACGCTGGTGAGCCTTCTTTGCCAGTGCTGCAGTGTTCCTGCTCCAGGACAGGTCCTTTGAGACGTGCACTCCCAGGAACTTGGTGCTGTCCACTCTCTCCACTGTGGTGCTGTTGATGGTCAGAGGGGGATGTTGGGCATCCCTCTTCCTGAAGTCCACAACAATCTCCTTTGTCTTCTCCACGTTGAGAGTGAGATTGTTGTGTCCGCACCACAAGGCCAGGCGGCTCACCTCGTTCCTGTAGTCCGTCTCATCGTTGTTGCTGATGAGACCTACCACTGTTGTGTCGTCCGCAAACTTGATGAAGTGGTTGGAGCTGTATGATGGTGTGCAGTCGTGTGTTAGCAGGGTGAATAGAAGGGGGCTCAGCACACATCCTTGTGGGGCCCCTGTATTCAATGTGATGGTGCTGGATGTGTTACTCCCGACCCGTACTGCCTGTGGTCTCCCGGTCAGGAAGTCTAGCAGCCAGTTAAGGGTTAAACGGTGAGTTTATTTACAATGGGAATAAAGATTGATGACAAACTGGGAGTCTTACTGAACTTCAGGGTGAACCCAGGCCAAAATAACAAACAAAAAATGAACTATTTAGACTATTTTACCTAAACCAAAACAAAGTAAAACAACATACAGATTTCTTAACTTAACTACTGGTAAATCTAACAAAAACAAGAGAAAAAACTTCTTAAATAAAATGGCAGCTCACCCCTGCAAAACTCCTCACAAAACTAAACTATGTAACTGGTTTGACAATAACGAAGCACAGCAGGTCAGCTGTGACTGGTTGGGATGCACTGAGTGGATGGAAAGCCGCCATCATCGCAAACACAGCTCTTTTTATGCAGCACACCTCCAGGCAGGCAGCCAGTCACCGTCCAGCTCCTCAGGTCTTCCTCCATTTTCAGCCGCGCACCTGGACACTAGTTTCGCAATTAGCGATTGCACACACGTACCGGTACACAAAATTTACAACGGCAGTCGTAACAGTATGTTCCCATACAAAGATGAAACTGGTTCTCTGCATTCAACCCATCACACTGAGACACACCCAGGTGGAGCAGTGGGCAGCTATGTAAGTGCCCAGGGAGCAATTAGGGGTTAGGTGTCCTGCTCAGAGACACCACGATATGTGGAAATGGCTGGGAGTTGAACTGCAACTTTCTGGTCCCAAGTCAGCTGCCCTACCTCTACCATCTCAGTCCCTGTACATGTACTATAAGTTATATACTCCTCGTCATGCGAGCGCCTGCACATGTATAAATATATGTACTGTACCGTAAGTTACTGTATAGTCATTATGAGTGTCTATACATGTATAAATATATGTACTGTAAGTTATACTGTATAGTCATTATGAGTGTCTGTACATGTATAAATATATGTACTGTAAGTTATATACTAGTCATTATGAGTGTCTGTACATGTACAAATATATATACTGTAAGTTATACTGTATAGTGATTATGAATGTCTGTACATGTATAAGTACATGTACAGACACTCACAGTGACTAACTTACAGTTCATGTATACCTGTACATGTCGTCCAGGCACTCACAGTGACGAGGAACAACTTACAATACACATATGTACTGTAAGTTAAATACTCCTGTACACCTGTACATGTGGACTTCCTGTAAAACTTGGACACAGCAGAAGGACCAGACTGGACAGGACTGCTTTAGACTTGGTACTATGAGGTTCCATACTTCTTGTTGTGGGCTTATCTGTGGCATTTCTCTAATAATGAGAGTAAAGATTCTGGTTCTGATTAAAACGGGAAGGTCCAGTCTAACGTTGTAATGAAACTCCCTGACCTGTTTTTAACAGTTTTCTACACAAAGTAATGATCAATGGTTGGTGTTTACTGCTGAGTGAGGTGTGGAGTGTCCATCTTCGTTTGGATTTTATCTTTCTAAGTTAACTCACACATGATAATAAGAATAAATAACTTGAATTCCCAAAATGTAATAAAATACAGACTGTCAGGACATGAGGACATTTCTGTCCTTCCTCCTGGGCTCGGTCCAGCTGTTGAAGCCTGTGATGGTTCTGGTGCAGAGGGAGCTGAGGTCCAGAATGGGACACTTTCTGTCTGTGTGTCTGTCAGAAGAGGGCAGCAGACCACACACTCCTTGTTTCTGTGTGTGTGTGTGTGTTTCTTGTTTTTATTACATGATGGGGTCCAACATGTGTGTGTGTGTGTGTGTGTGTGTGTGTGTGTTTTCTTGTTTTTATTACATGGTGTGTGTGTGTGTGTGTGTGTGTGTGTGTGTGTGTGTGTGTTCCTGTTTTTGCTACGGACTGAGGACTATCATGAGTTTTTAACCAACGGAGTGAGGACCTTTTGGGAAGTGAGGACTTTTTCTCGGTCCTCACTTTGTTTTCAATGGAAACAAGCTCTACTACCCTTATAGATGCTACTCTCAATTTTCTGTGACGGTCCTCACTTTTGATGTAAAACGAGTTTTGAGCACCTGACATCTTACACAGATTTGCTCTCTGAGTCCCTCTACAGCCCCAGTCTGCTACTGCAGTCTGAAATTAACTCCTCCCATGAGTGGGTATGCTGAATCTCCCCCCACTGCTTTTCTCTATTCCTCCCCCTATGGGTGTTATGTTATCACACATGCTTTTGGGATCAGTAGGGGAGGGTTTATGTCACCAACAACTTTGTTTAACAATGGGAGTGAAATGGAATGGAATTTGCTTTTGGGTGAAGGCAAGGGGGGGGGCACACAGGACAGGTCTCCAATCTGTCACAGAGACACAGACAAAGAGACATCCAGAGAAAATTTACAGTCGCTCAGAAGAGCCTAAAAAGGGATTCAAACTGAGGATTATCAATAATAATTGATCATATGTATTTGTCATGCTAAATCCTTACTGGTAATCAGTGTGGGGAGTTTTTAATAATACAGATCAGATTGATGTGATTAGGCAGTCATATAGTCACATGTCTGTAAATGTATTACTGTATTATTAATACTATAATTAAAAGTGAGCCGTGCAAATTTGTTTGGATCAAACAAGTAGCCCTTTGTGTCACTCAGTCCCTCTGAAATAGCTTAGTCTCATAAAGGTTTGTGACCCCTGTACTATAACATACAATGATGTAAAGGGGTTAAAGGGGGGGTCAGTTTAATACTGACCTCTTTTTTACTTAATTTACTTATTCAGATTGAATAGTAAATTCACGGATTCTCTTCTTTTTCAGTTTATTCAATATTTCTGTGATCTTTATGATGGATAAATAAACAGAGCCATTAAGTGACAATGGACGTTAACTTAGTTTGATATGTCAAAGAGACACTATCATTTATTTAAAATAAATCAACTAAATTAACACCATTACACTTGATTGACATGATTTCACTTTCTTTCAATTCAAATACGTCAGCACACTTAAATTTAACACAACAGACATAAATATTAGATGTTAAGCATATTTAGTCTGTGGGCTCTTTAACTTAAAAATATAGTTTCCAGCTTAGGTTGAGAGGGAAAAGAAATAGGAGGAAAGATTTAAGAAGAAAATTATCCTGAGCATGAGACCAGAGTGACACTTTTCATCCGACTTCTGCTAAAATCCAGGTACGTTTTGTAAACAGCTCCTTTACCTTTTGACGACAGCCCGGTAAGAGGGAAGACACCAGCCTTCAGATGCACAGAGTCCTTTAGTCCCAGCACGTCCAAAACTGGTTTTAGTTTACGTTTCAACGTCTCCTGGCTTCCGCGTTGGTCATCAGAGAATATGTCAGCTTCAGGCCTCTGACTTCAAGATAAACTTATTCCAGGAGGGAATAAACAAAGTTTTTGAGCTCGGCTTGTTCGAAGTAGACTCATAACAGCCTGTTATCAGTCCTTAGCTGAAGACGCCGGTCGTTAGCTCTTGACCACACGTGTCCAGCTCTTGGGAAAGTTCACATCTCTTTTGAAGTTCCCAGCAACTCACTGAAGCGTTTCAGCACAGCTTAGACTAGTACTTAAGGAAGGACCAGTCGAGGAGTTCATTTGTCTTATCAAACCCAAGGTTAACAAGCAGCAGCAGAGGGAGATTTGTTTAGGAACAGACAGAGAAAGCTGGAGCCTTGTTCAATGAAAAACAACTGATTAAACTGTCTTCTTATTTCTAAACAGAACAGTCGGGTCTCTGTGACCCGATATTTCCCTTTAACACAGCAGTGAAGACAGTAATTAACACATTTCAGAATAACACAGCATAAAAGCACATATCATGAAAATGAGAAAAGTTATTCTTGATTACATTAGAATAAAATCAAGATATAGAAATAGTCTCTTTTAGTGACTATATGTCCTCAGATTATAACTAATGGAATAATTGTGTTAAATGTCCTGCTTTACTGAGAGGTCAGTAAAGGTCATCACTGGACAGTTCAAAAGTACACAGGTGTCTTAAAAGTGGACAAGGTCATGTCCACTACATCTCCCCCCTTTTGGAAGCCATCGCCAGTCGTTGGGGATGGGGTCCAACACGAAAGGAAACCTTGAACTGTCTCTGATCTTGAAGTAATCCGGCGAGTGGAAAAGAAAAAATCAAAAATTATAATCCCATAAAGTTTTTGGAACTTCCATACTGTTCGTAGGTAATCCCATTGCGGTAAGCTTTTAATCCCTCGGAAAACTGAGTCTGTTAACTCTTGGAAAACAAAGTCTGTGATCCTTTGGAAAACAAAGTCTTATAATCCACAGCGGTAATCCCACAGCAGTAAATCCACAACGATTAGTTTTGTTGATTGATCAGCAACAATTGTTTTCATAATCAGCATGTAGAGGGGATCCCTCGATTGACGCAGAGGAGGCGATCCTTGGATGAAGGTTGAAGACCAAGCGTTGGAGCTGCAGGTCCCCACATCGAAGGTTGTTGGCTGGTTGGTCTCCAGTCAGTGCCACTCTGGTTCTATGTGTCATGCAATTATGTGGTTTTAGGTGGGCTTATGATTGGGATTTTACATTAGGCCCTACCTATATGCACCTGGTATGTAAGCTATCATGGTTTAGATCAGCTATAATTACCAATTAAGGGGTGGATCAATTCTGTAAATTAGATATAGGGATCTATACCTATAGAATTTTGGAGGGCTTCTGTAACGAAGGCCTCTAATTCCAAACTATTCCTCCATTCATTACTTAGTTTAGGTTAAACTAAAGTAAAAATGAAATATAGTTTGATCTAAATGTCTGTTGTCTTTTAGACGAACGACGTAGGATTTGGTGTACCTAATAAATTTTGAAGTCTATGGCGAGACTCATCAAAATGAATAGATAATCTAGAATAGAAACGATCGAATCGGTTCAATTTAGAAATCGTGAGGCCAGTGTAGTTTATGGTACCTTGAGTAGCTTTAAACTACATTGACTCTTCAACGGTTGAGATTTAACAAAACGAACTGCATGTTGGCATAGTTAGATCCATCTTATGCATTAATCAATGTTAATACAAAACCTTTTTTGGCTGGGAGTGTCCAGAACCACAACAATATCTCAAATAATGACAACAGTAATGACTAAACAACAAGGAAACAACGTTTCACTGCTTCGACACACTCTTGTCGTCAGATTCCAAAGTGCAACACACAAGAAAACAGGTCTCAACTTTATGACCGAGGTCAACTTAAATCTTGTGGATTTAAATGGTTGTTAAGATTAGTTTTTGTTGTGGGTGTTGGACTTAGCGTTTCTAAGTTCAAGTTGGACAATGCGACTTATAGGGTGGGAAATATGGTAGTTTAAACCTGATTAGTTTATTTACTAACTTGTGTTTGGACGACCTTATTATCCCATGAAGTCGGTGAGTTTGTGAGATCTTTGTCTTTTGTGGAGTCATTGAACGCCTTGTAAGGTTTGATCTGATTTCGATGTACCCATTTAGCAATTGGCTCTTTGCGGCCTTTGCTGATTTTGATCTCGTAGACGACTGAGGACACTTTGTCTGTTATCAGATGAGGTCCAGTCCACCTGGGCATTAGTTTGCGGGCGAGAGTTCCGGTCCCGGACTCTCCTTTCCCGGTTGCTGGGGCGAACGTATAGTACCAGACTCTGTCTCCCACTTGGAGTTCATTGTGAGAGGCCTTCTGGTCATAGTACGCCTTGCGTCCTTCAGCGGACCTTTCCAGGTTTTTCTGGGCGAAAGCAAAAGTGTTTCTGAGGTGTACATTCAAATCTTTCATGTATTGTTGTGTAGTGTAGGCTGTCGCCATGACGGCGTCGCCTGGTTGGTACAACAGGTGTAGAGGGAGAGTCATCTGTCGACCGGTCATCATCTCGAAGGGAGAGATGCCAGTTGATGTGTGTGGAGTGGCTCTTATGGCCATGAGGACCAGAGGGAGTTTCACATCCCAGTCCTTGTGGTTTGCAGCCACGTATTTCTTCAAAATACTCACCACAGTTCTGTTTGCTCTCTCAACTTGGCCTGAAGCCTGTGGGTGGTAGCCGACATGAAAGTTGGCCTTGACGCCTAGCGTCTTCCACAGTTCTTTCATCACTTCACCTGTGAAGTGTGTACCTTGGTCTGAGTTCACCCGAAGGGGAAGTCCAAACCTTGAGAATATATGATTCATTAACAACATAGCAGTGGTTTGTGCTGTGTCGTTAGGAGCTGGTAGGCATTCTACCCATTTGGTGAATGCACAGGTTACCGTGAGAAAATATTTATTTCCTCTAGAGCTCTTAGTGAGTGGTCCAACCCAGTCGATCTGGAGGTCAGACCATGGGAATGCAATGCCTCTGCTTTGCAGTGGTGCTCTGTGAAGTGGTCTGGTTGGCTGAAACTGGCCACAGACCACGCACCCTTCAATGTAGTCCTTGACATCCTTTTTCATTCCAGGCCAATAGGCAATTTGTTTTAATGCCGTCAGCGTGGCTTTATCTCCTTTGTGTCCTGCGGACGGGAGATCATGGGCATGAACTAACATCACCCCCCTTTGGTCATGGGGAACCACGAACACAGGTGAGGACGTTGGTCCATGAGCGAAAGTCAGGATGCCCTTGAGTAGTTTAAGCTGTTTGCGCAGCTGATAAAGGACTTTAAGGTCTGGATCGGAATCCAGTTCGTCTTTAGACGGAGTGTTCTTGTCCGGATCAGTCAGATACAGTATCATGGAGTTGATAGCAGGATCCGACTTCTGAAGTTGGATGATGTCAGGGTCAGTCAGTGCGGGTCGTACGGAGACTGCGTTGTCAGCAGGTTTGTCCGCGGCCTGTGCACGTGTGACTGCCATAACTCTGACTGAAGGTTGTGTTGGCAGAGTCTCGATTAACCAGGAGGGGTCGAAGGACCATAGAGGACCTTCGTCGGCTCCTTCTTTGGCTAAGGAGTCTGCAATGTCATTGTAGTGTTTGTCATCGCCAGGGACTCTAGAATGCCCTGGAACCTTCTTCCAGTAGATCTGTAAGTCATGTGATGTCACCAAGTGATCACACGCTATGAAAAGCTCTTTGTGTTTGACCACTTTTCTGTCGCTTGTTAGGAAACCGTTCTGTTTCCACACAGCGAGGTGACAAGCGAAACTCAAACGAGCATAGTTAGAGTCAGTGCAGATGACTAGCGTCTTGATGGAGCGTTCTACTACAATCTGGAGAGCTATTAGGATTCCTGCAATCTCAGCATACTGAGAAGTCTGAGATCCTAATTTGTAGCTGAAAGTTATCTGCTCTTGGCCTTGGAGGAGGACCCCTCCAACACCTGCTCTGCAGATCTTGTCGCGGAGGAATGAAGATCCATCCACGTACAATGTTGTCATATCTTTGCAGATATTGTCATCAAAGAAGTGGTGATTCGGGTCTTCAGTTACTGGGGGTTTTACCTCAACCGGCGGCTGGGTGGCTGGTACATCTTGTGTACACTTCTGGCAGATTGCCAAGTCCGTCCCCAGATGAGACTTCTTGTTTTGACCATAACGTATGTCTAGGTTAAAACTTTGAAGCGCCATGAGCCACGTTGCAACACGTGAGTTTGTCACCACACCATCTCTGATGCGTTCACTGTTAAGAAAAGTCACTGGCTGGTGTTGTGTTTCCACAATGATTTTCTGTCCACCAATGTAGCTGGAGAAATGTTTAACTGCCCACACTGTGGTCAGTAAAGCTTTCTCACAGTCTGAGAATCTCAACTCGGGGCCTGCCATCGTTTTGCTGGCGTAGGCTACTACACGTTTGTCTCTGTCGTGTATCTGGTATAGACCTGCACTTATGCAATGAGCTGAGAAGCCCACTTCCAAGTAAAACTCTTTGTTGTAGTCTGGGTAGACTAAACAAGGGGCTGACTTGATCCTGTTTATAAGAGCGTCCATAGCCTGCTGCTGTTTGTCAGTCCAGACAAATGGAACGTCTTTCTTAAGGAGTTCAGTCAGTGGCTTTGCAAGGTCTGCATAGTTCTCTATGAACTGGTTCGAGTAGTTACACACGCCAAGAAAACTTTGTAGTTCTTTGAGACTGGTGGGGACTTTGAGATTGTCAAGGCCTTGGGTGCGAGTCAGCTGTGGTTGTACTCCGTCTGGACCTACAAGTAGGCCAACGTAGTCCACCTTGGTTCTGCACCACTGGCACTTCGACAGTGATATTTTAGCACCAGCAGTTGTTAGCTGATTCAGAACGTGGTCGA
Organism: Garcialebias charrua; assembly: GCA_038048925.1. Classification (NCBI taxonomy): domain Eukaryota; kingdom Metazoa; phylum Chordata; class Actinopteri; order Cyprinodontiformes; family Rivulidae; genus Garcialebias; species Garcialebias charrua. The sequence continues at coordinate 5,520 of JBBPBX010014814.1, read as the reverse complement.
TCTCAGCCAAATGTGAGTCCAGTGTTGGCTGCCTCAAAAGGACATCGTCCACGTAGATCAGTGTTCCACGCTCGTGGGCGTCTGGACATGCTTTGTTCAAGAAGATGTTGAACTCTGCAGGTGAGTTAGCGTAGCCAAAGGGACACCTGTTAAAGGTGTATTGACGGCCACCAAAAGTGAAAGCTAGTTTGTACTGGTCCTCGGCGCGCACAGGGATGGTCCAAAAACCAGAGGCGACGTCGAGGGTCGAGAAGTACTTACCATTGGTGACCTTGGGCAGTTCCTGTTGGAGTTGCGTCATAGGCCATCTGGATAAGGGAACTTGTTTGTTTAGCTTTCGGTAGTCTATAGTGAGTCTCCACTTACCATTTGGTTTTAACACCGGCCATAAAGGCGCAGAGTAAGTGCTGTTACAGTATCGGATGATACCTTTTTCTAACAGGTCATTAATGATTTCTCTGATAGGTTGATGTGCTGCCAGAGGAATCTTGTACTGTCTGACAAATGCAGGGGGAGCATTAGGCGGGGTTGGGATGCTCACTGTGTGGAGCGTGGTCAACCCACAATCCATCGAGTCAGTTGAGAATGATTTTTCATATTTTAGCAGAACTTTGCGAAGTTTGTCCCTGTCTTCATCAGTTTCCAAGGCGTCGGCCTGAGCGACCACCTGGTCTATCTGTGAAGCAAATGAGAGCGGTTCTTGTTCTCTGGGGAGCTCCAGTGAGTCCCCTTCAGTGTCATAAAACCTGTCAACAGGTAGTGCACTGTAAGTTTGAGGGCCTAGACTTTCTCCTTGGTTGAAACCGAACCTGTGGACAATGTCCCGGTCGGACTCAGTGGGGGAGAAAAGAGCTATGGCCTGTGTTGGTTTTGTGAACAAGACTCGCCCCGAATGATGACTTGGGATCAAGTTTTCTGGGAGTCCTCCCAGAAATGGAATGCTTAGTTCAAAATCATGAAAATCAGTAGAGATCAACCATCCTAGCTGTGAGCGCTTTGGGATCAGTACCTCTTCTGTGCTCGTGTTACACACAGCGACAGTCGTGGTTCTGCCGTCGAGGGTCACTTGGCATGTGGCCTCCATGGACAGTCCTAAGTTGAAAAACATAGGAGATGGTTGAAAGCATGCCTGTTTTGTTCTAATAGCCTGTCCTTTCATGATGTGAATCATCACCGGCTTGTTCATAACCTGAGGTGGCACCACAGTGTTATGGCTGTTAGCAACCTGGCAGACCTCTGGAATGGTCTGTCCAGCCTTAAGGTTCTCTGTGGTTAACACAGGAGAGTCCTTCGTGGCTGTATCTAGTGACCACAGTGCATTGTTGTTGACGTCCACTCGGACACCTAATCTTACCAAAATGTCGGAGCCTATGTAGGTTGTATGTGGTAAGTTCGGGACCACGAGGAACGGGTGATCCAGTTCTCGTTGGTTCCAGATTAGTTTAAGGTCAATGATCCCTTTAGCAGTCATTACCTGTTTATCGTTGGGGTCTAACGGGAAGCGGAAAGCCTTTTTGTTCATTCCGAGACCCAACTGTTTCTTAACCAAGGTTCCAAAGAAAGCTTGGCTGATCGCTGATTTCTCCGTCCAAGGGGACAGAACAGCATCATCGGTGTGGGATCCTTGAATCTCAACACCTTTGACTACCTGTGGTAGGTAGTGTTCGGTGAGTGCCAACTGTTTCAGCTCGCAGAGGGGGCTCTCTTGTTGGACCTCTACTGCCTCACCTGTAGTTGGAGGTTCACCCACAGGGATTGTGCTCTCGTCTGAGCATTCCCTTTTGCCTTCCGCGGTACCTGCCGTTAGACGGTCAGTGTTACTCTGTGTAGGCATATCGATCGGCAGTGGTTGACTCACTCTGGTCCACATTGTCTGATCGCCATAATCTATAACCGCGTCGAAGCGGTTTATAAAGTCTTGGCCAACCAAAAATGGGCATGAGTCAACGGTGGACACGTATACCGGGTGGTATAGTGTCGTCTCACCAATCTGCATGTGAACCATTGCTATAGCTGTTAGGGTTGTACTCGTCTCCGAGAGACCCTGCAAAACTATAGCACATTCTCTGAGGGGTATTTCCCTGTCAACACCGCTAGCGGCCAGCCGCAGCTCTTCTAACAGTGTGGGTGACATAACGGATATGTCTGCCCCACCATCCAAGAGGGCCTCTTTTCTGAGGATCCCTTCCAACGTGATGGACAGGTAAGCCTTCTTAGCGGGCCCCTTTCTGATAATGTCACACAGGAACTCACCAGGTTGTCTCCGACGTTTATCACGCCTACCCCTGACTGTGTGACCTTCATTTATCAGTACTGTTAGTGCAGACACACATGGGTCTGACTGTTCAGTTCGTGGCGAGCCACTTTCAACGGTGAGTGAGCTTTCCCCCCCTTTTTCTGACGAGGGGTGCTCAGGCTCCGTAGCAATGAAGTCATGGTTACAGTCAACGTTCTGTTGACTGTCACATTCTGGACTGTCAACGATTCGACTGTCATTACCCTGATTGTCAGCATCCTGGCCACCAATGTCTTGGTGACTGCCAGCAACTGTGGCATTGTTGTTGTTAGAATGTTCAGAGTTACTATCAATGATAGTGCTACACATCACACCGGGTTTGTTCTCATTTTTAGTATTTTCCCACGTGTCGAACATCTGACGTATTTCCTCCTTGACTTCTGGGGACAGAGGGCTACGGCCTTTCCTCCGGGACTTCTGCGATTTTTTGTCTGTCTCGGACTGTTCAGTTTGAGGGGTAGGGGGAGCAGGTCCACGGCGTGGGGGCCCCTTCCGGGCCCAGACTGGCTTCGGGTGTCCCCTCTGGGACCACCCTTGGTTCGGGGGTTCCTGCTGGGACCACCCTTGGTTATATGGGTTACCCTTGTACCCATAATCTTTACTCGTTGGACGCGCACCCCCCTTTTGATCCTTTTGTTCACCCTCCGTGTTTTGCTTGAGCCACCTTGGGTTTTTCCTCAAGCGGACACCCCCACTTTGTGGTTTGTCAGGGTGAAAGGTCTGTTTCTTTTCGCCTGTCGGTGGATAGGGAGCTGGTGCTCGCGTCCCTTCCAGTTCCAGCGATTGGGAGTCGGCTCTCGCACTCGTGAACACCTCTACGGGTGTTCTGCATTCCATGCGGGCCTCGAAAACATTTACGGCGCATTGTTTCATTTCCTTGATGGTCTTGTCTCTGAAATTAGCCATCACTTGAACTGACTCTTTTATATCAGGGTGGAGGTTTTTACCGAAAAGGTATTTAAAACCTACGTCGTCCTCCATGCCCGGTTCATTGCGATTACCAAAGAAAGCCTGGAACATTCTCTGGTAATATGCCTGTGGATGCTCCTTCTTACCTTGCACGACCTTCTCGGCATCAGGGTAGCCACCAGGCCCCATGTTTGGAGTGAACTCTCGTATAAGAGTATCACGCAACAGTTTGTAATCTGTTTTTATGGCGTCCGGTTGGCGAACAATGAAGTTATATACAGGCCAGTCTGCGGTGAGCCTGATCAGCGCAATTTTATCCTCAGCAGTAGCATTTGGAAAATTACCCAGCTGGAAATCAAGAGAGTCTAGGTAGTTCTTTGTATAGATTGAACCCAACGGCCCTGGCTCAAAGCGTTGAATGTATCTAGAAAGCTTCTGGAGTTCAGGTATTGGAATAGAAAGTTTAGCATCATTGCTATTCCCATTTACCTGTGATCCATGTGCAGGTGTTGATGTTGAGGACGCAAGTCCCTGCTCCGACTGGCGGGTCTTAACAGGTACGGTGAGCTGTTCTGCATCACCGCGTGGAGGTGGTGGGGGTGGTGGTGTGATGCCTTGAGAATGCTTTGCCACAACATCCACCCACCTCTCCCTTTCTTTAAAGAGGTTTTCTTTAGTTAAGGTCAGTTCCACCTTACTTTCAGTCAATTCTCTGCGTAAACAATCAACTGCAGTTTGTAGCGCTGTGCACTGTTCACTGAGTTTTCTATTTTCCTCGAATTGAGTGCTCTCTTTTAGTTGTTCTTTTAATTTATCATACTCTATTTTCAACATTGTGCACCGGGTGTGGGCTTCTTCTCTTTTTTCCTTGTTCTCTTGTAGATCTTTAGACATCGATTGTACCTGTTGCTGTAATATTTCATTCTCTCTGATAGAATCGTCATATTTTTGTCCTCTGGACCGAATGTTTTCTTCATATGAATGTGTTTGCAACAGTATTTCATTGTTTAAACGTTCAATCTCTGTATTTGTCGTTTTCTTGTATGACACAAACTCTGAAGTGGTACCTTCGTGTTTAGTTTTCTCATCAGCCAGTTTATTTTTTTCATCAGCCAGTTCATCCTCAAGGTCCCCACTCTTATACAGTTCATGGTCCAGTCTGGTCTTCAACAGAAAGGCCAATTTGACAGTACGGTCGGCGCTGAGCTTTTTTCCATCTTTTTTGATTATGCCTGTTGCTAGACTTTCTAACTCTGTGTCCAGAGTCGGGGTGTCCATTGCTGCTACCTCCTCACCATACTTCACGAGTGTTTTCATTAGCAGTTTTAAGGCATTATCAACACAATCTGTGTCCTCTGACTCAGACTCTGAATCCTCCTGCGCTGGGATTTTCTCCTCAACCGGCGCTGGAGTTTGCTCACCATCAGCATCCTCCAAGGATGAGGATGGAACAACTTCATCTGATTGTTTATCCATATTTGTTTTGAGTCTGTAAAAATCAACAAGCTGGTACATGCAGGTGTTATTCGAAAAAGAAATTCGTTATCAAATTAACCTCACTGTTGTAAACGTACACAGAAAAACGTTAAAAATGCTATTTTTAACCAAAAGTGTACAGTGTATGCCAATGCTGTTTAAAATTTTGAATGTGGAAATGCTCTGCTCTCCATCAACTTTTCTTTTTTATTTAATCTGAAAATCAAATAAAAGATGCTTTTTTGAGTGTTATTTTAAATCTCTTCAGTATTTAAAATGAGCATCAATTGTTCGTCTGTACCTCTGTTTTCAAAAATTCTTTATTTAAAATAAACAGGAGTTTTTGTTTGTGTACAGAACAATTTTAAAGCTGGTAATTTTCACCATAAAAAATGCTGACTTTATGATGTGTTGAGAGAAAACTCATCTATTAACGTCCAGCAGGGGGCAGCGTCGCGTATGTTATCACGAAGCGACTGAGTTTAAATCAGTACATGGAAAGAAAACAACCTATTAGGGTTAGTTTTCAGTAAGAACGTGATAATTGCTCGAACCGCGTTCTTGTCAGAGACAAGTTTATGTTGCTAGACAGTGTTGATGGCTTCAGATGAGTGTTTAAGTGTGTGTTCGTGTGTGAACGAGTGTGAACCAGCGAATGTGACCTGTCACTCAAAGTGCGGCACCTGGAAGTGACGACAAAAATGGGCGGGCCAACGCAGCGTGCGTAGCGCGTCACCAGCTTCAGTGCTTGCGAGGCGGAGCTCGCTACAACATACGTGGCGTCAACAAATCAATCACAGCGTCAGTAGTTCATTCTACAAGCATACATGGCGAATGTA
>JBBPBX010014813.1:30571-50354 GCA_038048925.1 Garcialebias charrua | reverse complement strand
TCACATCTTCCTCTGACACTCAGCTCACCTGTGGTTGCCATGTGCTATATTCACTCACTCTTCATGGAAGATGTTTCCTTTGCATGTGCAGGTGTAGTATAAGGTGTCATGCTATCTGCCAGTCAGTAACTGATTATGCAATTAGCCAGACACCAAATGTGTGTGAGCAAGTGTGAAGCTCACCTGTAGTAAACTGTGTCACCTCCTCCACGCTTCCAACCGGGCAGTTATTCTTAAAGGCATACAAGTTAAATGGCTGCGGCTCTTTGCTCAGCTCCCCCCACAGCTCGTAGTTCGGCGAAGTCCATCGGCCGGCGAGTGTGTCGTAGTCTCGCCTGCCGAGGTGAACCAGTCTTGTGAACGGATCGTACAGGCCTCCATGGAAGCCAATGATGAGCTTGAAGTCAGGATTTGTGTCCTGATAAACCTCTCCATAGGGGGTGTAGAAGATCTCTTTGATTAATCGGCCCTTGCTGGAGAACACTGCCCTCGGGCTCCCCACGCTGTCACAGGCGACATAATACTCCTCCCCGCTGCTCAGCTCCATGGCGATGAGATGGCCCTGAAGGTCGTAGTACAGCGACGTGATCAGATTGCTGCTGTGGTTGTACAAGTGGCTGACCCTGGTGGGGTGTGACAGATCAGCGTAGAAGAACTGCAGCTGCTCGCCCTGGCTGTTCTTGGTGGCCACGCGCCGGCCCAGTCCGTCGTAGCGGTACCAAACGGAGCGCTCCGTCATGCGGTTGTAGACGCAGGTCAGCAGTCCGTTGGAGTTGTATTCGAACAATTCGCCGGCTCGCTGGCGGAGGAAGCCGTCGTCATCAACGCTGTACTGCAGGTCCCCGAGGTGTGTGATGCGATCTTTCTGGTCGTAGCGCAGCGACGTCAGCCTGGAATGAAGAAAATGACATAGACCACGAGTCAAAACTATGTTTATGAGTTAAGGTTAGCATTATAATGTTGTAAAAGTGTAAATGCTCAGAATTGTCTACTTTGAGAACAAGTACTATATGTTGTATGTTCCCATTCAATGACGAAATTGGCTTTCTGCATTTAACCCATCGCACCTGGGATACACCCAGGTGGAGCAGTGGGCAGCTATTCAAGTTCACGTTGAAGTTTCTTTACTGTCATTCACATCATCATCATCATCAACTTTATTTATAAAGCGCTTTAACACAGCCACAGCTGAAACAAAGTGCTGAACATCAGTTACAAACAAGATAAAAGAAAGCATAAAAACAGAACCACAAAACTAACACACAGTGAACTAAAAACTCAATTTAAAATACATTAAAATGACAAGTTAAACAGGTAAAATCAATAAAAATGAAGTAAAATCAAGTCTCAGTTGGGTTGAAGGCCAATGAGTAGAGATGAGTTTTCTGATGGGTTTAAACAATGGACAGTGAGGGAGCCTGTCGAATGTGTAAAGGCAGAGCGTTCCATAACTCAGGGCCACTAACAGAGAAGGCCCTGTCTCCTCGAAGCTTCCTCTTACTCCGTGGAATGGCCAGGAGCAGCTGGTCAGCAGACCTGAGTGACCGGGATGGAGTGTAACGGTGTAGAAGCTCTGCCAAATAAGGGGGGGCAAGGCTGTTTAAAACCTTAAAAACAAACGAGAATTTTAAAATGAACGCTAAAATACACGGGCAACCAGTGGAGAGAAGCCAGGACAGGTGTGATGTGCTCTCTTTTGCTTGTTCCAGTTAAAAGACGTGCAGCAGCATTTTGCACCAGCTGCAGACGTGCAAGTGAGGACTGGCTGACTCTGAGATACATACCACATCACGTGTGGTACATGAGGTGGAACAAAGTTATGTGCTCAAGGTCCTAGTTACACCCCCAAAATAGCAAAAATATCAATGATAAAAATGAACAGTATATAAGGGTCTAAGATATACACTAAAATATCTAAGACTGAGCACCCAGGGAGTAATTAGGGATTATGTGTCTTGCTCAGAGACACCACGACATGACTGGGAGTCGAGCCATAACTTTCTGGTCCCAGGTCGGCTGCCCTGCCTCTACCTCATATCGGCCCCGAGAATAGGTCAGGATGTGACACATCCATGCATTATTTGGTGATTAGGGGCAATTCTGGAACCGTGTTTCCAGATGTTTACATCCACGCATTATGAGCATGAATGCCATATACAATTTTTTATAATTTATTTTAAGTTTATTTTTATTAATTCAAGCAGGAACTAATGTAACACATATGTCAATGATTTTCAAAGAACTTGGTGCACACATTCGAAGTTACAGTGAATTTTTTCTAATCCACAAAGTCAAAGCTCGTCAACAGAGTCTCTGTCCACACTGAAGCCAGATTTACACTGTCATGGACTGACAGGGGGTTGACTAAGAAATAATCTCCTGGGGCCTCATGTATCAACCGTGCGTGCGCACAGAAACCGTGCGTACGTCACCATCCACGCAAAACCCCGTATGTATCAAAACTGAACTGAACGTGAATATGTGCGCATCCAAGTACATTTCCACGCCAGCTCCCCTGCTGGCGTACGCACGTTTCTGTGGTTCTTGTTCCCTTGGCGACACTTACAGGTGATTCAGAGAAACTGAAGCCCCACAGTCTGTGGTTGACTTTAAGAGCGGCTTGAAGACCTTTCTTTTCAACCGAGCATACTCTACTCCTCATGATTCTACTTTTGATCATAGCTGACACTGTTGTTGATTTTAATTGTTTTATTATTTGTTTTATTGACATTTAATTCTGTTGCACCTTGTAGCACTTTGAGATTTCCATTAATGAAAAGTGCGTTATAAATTGAATTCATTATTATTATTATTATTATTATTAACTGTTCATGATGTGAAAATGATTAATATTCCCACCAAACACACGATTAACAAGTATTACATCCACATGACGCAGTGAAATAAAGGACGCGCAAAGTTGTGCAAAGAATAAATTTAACAGGAACGGATTCATTCAGCCTTACTGGAGAATATAATAAATAGTGTAACACGCAGAGCATTTATTTATAAACAGATATAATTTTCTGATCTAGGATATGGCTTATCAGCCGTTTTCAGAAATAATCATTTTTCAGTTTGGCACTGCTGCGCTCTGGAGCAACACAGGAGCCGTGCATCACGCGTGCATACAGAAGCAGCGATCAAACTGTTCCCGAGCTTTCCTGAGGGAGCTGGCAGGCCGATCAGGGCAGTCCAGTCCACACAAAGCCTGATCATGGAATGTCTCATCTATATGATTCCAAAGGCTGAGTGGTCGCGCTTTGGAGCGCGCGCGCACCCACGCCGGTGTTACACGGCAGTGGAGGTGTTTAATAATCTGCGTTTATTGTAGATTTCTCCAAAATGACACGTGAAAGTACACCATATATAACTTGTAGGAGAGTAAAGGCTTCACAGACAAACAGATTGCGCACAATGTGGCGCGCGCAGCGTTTGGAGACTCCAACATCACTCATGTCATGAAAACTCTCCACTGAGACGCAGAGACCCGTTTCTTCATATCATCTATTAAATAAACAAAGATCTATGTTCTACCAAACATCTAAGTTCCTCTGTGTTTACAGTAATTATGGTAATAAACCCGTGCGCAAAGTTAATATTTTCACTCAGAATGAATGGATGAGCTGGCGCACCAAAGCAGGGTGCGCGCACACACAAATACCGACACACAATCACTCGTTCTTTGCGTGATAAACACATTTTATTACTATTCTTACTTAGGATTATTTTCCTCACTCATATTATATTAAATTCATTATTTTCCTGAATCTAGAAATCATTTCTGATCGCGCAGGGATCAAACAAACATGTCCTTCACACATGCAGGAAGTAATTTGCATCTGTTTAACATATGTAAATGAAGGCGTGTCAGGGGAGGTGTCTCACGTGCGCTCAGTTCCACGTTAATTGTGATGTACAAAAGGAATGTGCGTGGATTCCGGTGTACGCACAGTTTGATACATCTGGATTTTTTTGTGCGTACACACTTTTCTGGATTTGACCGTACGTCACTTTTCAGTAGGAAATCCACGCAAGTCTTTGTACATGAGGCCCCTGCTCCCTAAAAAACACCTTAAAGGTCAACTAAAATTTTCAGCTGCCCACATGGACACATCAAATGTTGAATAAACATCTGGAGAAACATTTTATGCTCAGACGAGATGAATATGGTGTTTTATGACCACAATGACAAAAGGCGTTGTATATTTGACTAATCCAAAGACGAGAAGGAGCCAGATGTCTTATTCAAATGAACTTTAGTGAATAAAAAAATGTGAAAAAAAATGATAGTAATGCTCTGAGACAGCACGTGAGAGCTCAGAATATCACCTCTCTGAAAATAAACCATCCATCTTTTTTTTCCCTCACACTTACCAACTCTTTTTTTCCCATTCCTCATTCTACCTCTGAAGCATCATGTGATATAGAGTACTTTCTATTAAAGGTCAACAAATATAGTCTGCTTTTGAAACAGATTTTAACTAAATCTCTATGAAACAACAATTACAACTAAGAATAGTAACATATCAAATTATAATATCCCAAATAATAAGTCATAAACAAATCCTACCCAAACAAATCTTCAACAAAAGGCCTGGAGAAGTGAGAGCCTTTCAAACCTATAAACACTGTACCAACTGTCAAGCATAGTGATTTGTGCATAATTTGAGCCAGATCCTGCCGGAACAGGAATTCTTTTATTTTGGCAGGGTCAAGTAAGCTGAAAATAATTATATAAACACTCATTTTAAACACAACAGCCACTAGCATATGATCTGCCTCTTCAAGTAGCATTTCCACGTCTACCCTTAAAAAATCTCCGTCTCTAAAAGAGTGGTGGGGGTTAGTGCCGATCAAACCAGGCAGCCAGGAGTTCACAAGCAGTCGTCATGAACAGACGGAGGAGTCGGGCTCGAAACCATCAAGTAAGTGGGAGGTGGGGTCGGGGTCGGATGCCTGACAGAAGCGGAGTGTTTAAACATAGATGTTTAACAACCTGTTAAAATACACCAAAATGCAGGAAATCACATTTACTTCATTCAAAATTTTCTGAGGGAGGACCCCAGACCCCTCCCCCACTCCCACCTCACTGGCTACTTGCGTTCCAGCATAGATCAGTTTACAAAATAAGTCCTGATGATGATGGTAGCATCATAAATCATTGAAAACCATTAAACTTGTATGTATTATAATTTTTTAGCTGGAAAAAGAACAGTTAAGAAAATATGACTGATGTCCATGATCACAGTAATTGTACACAAGTAACAGAGTCTCACCTGGTGCTTGTCCCGAGGCTGTGCAGGTTAATGTTTCCATTGAGGTCGTAACTGTAACGCCACTGAGGACGCTCATTGACTGAGGCACTTTGCAGCTGACTGTCTGCATCATACTCGTAAGTGTAGCGCGTCAGGTTGCCGTCCACGCCAACCCTAATGTCACAGGTGGTTGTGCGCCCTGCTGAGTCATACTGGATGGTCATCCAATAGGCGATGGACTTTAGGATCTCATACTGGACTTCCACCACCTGACCATAGGAGTTGAATACTTTGGTGTGCTTCATCAAATGAGTGGTGATCACCTAAGACAAAACCACACAAAAAATGACCCACAAGGTGTGAAACTGGCAGCAGCGTTTTAAAATATTTCTTGTTACAAATATATTCACTAAAGAGCAAGCTCCACCACACTTTCTTATTGTATCCAGAGTTTACTAAAGCAGCACCTTTGGTTTTTAGGTCTTGTGGGACCAGCTATGAGTTTGGGTATAGGCAGTCATAATCTTTAACTCATAGATTATTCAAAAACTTTGCTTTTTGTTAAATTGTATTTAAAGCTTGATGACTCTGAACCATCCCTTTAGTTATGCTGCTTAGATACAGCTCCTGATCTTCTGGCCACCTCTATTCACCCAAATGTCAAACTTTTTGCTTTTTTTGTCTTCTTGCCCGGTGCTTCTGTTTTTGTTCAACTGAAGTGGTTCTAACTGCATTTGGGCCTAAAAAAATCAGACCTAGCATGGCCTGAACCCATATAATTTTTTCCACGCCAACCCTAAATTGATCAATTAACCGTGATTACATGTCAGAACCCCCACCCCCCCCAATAAAAGACAGGTTTTTTTTGTTAAGCTTTTACTGCTTTTGTAAGCAAATCAGTCTGACGTGATTTAAGAAACGTATTTCAAAGAAAGGAAGATATAAGATTTCTTGTTTATTAACAAGAGTCAGCGGATTGCTATAGTTAATATAATATTATAGTTATTAATCGCCAGCAAACGTGCGCAGCTGATGATCCGGTTGTCCATCTGTAACAACCTGCCCCCAAAACTAAGGTCAAAGGGGGATAAGTCATGGGCAGTGCCTGGAGCTGACAGCGCAAAAAAAACTTGTACTGGTTAGGCTGCAGGAATATCCAAGTAGAGTAAACAGAAAATAATTTACCGACACAGGCAAACAGCTCTCATAAATAAACTATGAATTGATTGGCCATGAAGGATAATATGTATGTCTGTTAACACAATTTATACAAGTCGTCAGTTATGTTCCACAAACCTCCCCAATGCTTCATCTCACAACATTTCCATATCAACACATGTAATCCCATAAAGCCCAAAAATAAAAAAAGTAAGTGGATCAATCTTTCTGTCCAATCTTTCAGTTTCTTTGAAGGAAAGTTCATTTTGAAGGAGGATGAGGGAAACACCCACTCAGTCTAGGCATCGGCGCACCAAAATAAAAATAAAAAATATTAATCCACTGCCATCCAAACTCGGGGTGAAGAATAATCGGCAGGTAAACCCGGGGCAATGACCTCACGCCATCACACCCAAGGAAAAAACAAACAAACAAGAAAACACTGTCACTTTTAAAACCACATGAAAAGCCTGACCTGACCCGGCCCGCCCATCAAGCACATCATTTTCACCTGACCGGCCTGAATTTTGGACTGGGCTGGTTCGGGCTGAGGGTTGTGGGGGAAAAAATCACAGCTGTAGTTCCCTGACGCATGCTCAATAATCCAGGTAGAAAATTCTAAAAAAGCTAAGTCTGGTCCTCTGGACATTCAAAAAAAAAACAAAAAAAACAAAGCAAAATAAATAAATAAATTTTAAAATTTTAAAATTTTAAAATAACAGCTGTAGTTCTGACTCTTTTCAAGTTTAGTAGATTTAAAGTGTGAATCTTATGTGATAGCTAGTTGAGCAACAATAAAAAAAATCAAATCAAATTAGTACTTAATATGACTGAACTATACTGTGCTAAGAGAGAGAGAGAGAGAGAGAGAGAGAGAGAGAGAGAGAGAGAGAGAGAGAGAGAGATAAATGGGATGAATTAGATTCCGTTTAAAACTAAATAACAAATTGAAATATTTATTTAAATATCAACTTAGCATGCCTACTATCTGTTAATTGTGCTCTATGAATTTTGTTGTGAATTGGTATAAATTAATTAAATTAAACCAAATGGCTTTTTGGAACCTACACATACATTTACATGGGTACAAAACAAAACGGAACAAGCAAGCAAGCAAACAAACAAAAAAAAACTTCTAAAGTTTTAGTTGCTTTTACCTAATTAATTAATTAAATAAATAATTAACCTGCCCATAGCTGAAATCAGTTAATTAATCCGGCAAACTTGCACCAAGGGCTCATAAAACAATAACAACGAGCTAAAGGTGTTAAACTGCACTCATCCACTCAGCTGAGAGGAGCTGCAGAGCCAGATCAAATCTATGTGTTCGTGGCCATGAATGAATTTTACATTACACAGTGTACTGGCCTCCAGGTCCTATTAAAATAGTAATTAGTGAAGTTTTATCATGGTAAAACTAAACTGGATTATTATTGTTGCTATATATTAAAGCCATTGCTCAGATCCTTTGAAGATGGCTTGGGCAAAATTGGTTATAAACAACAAATATCTTACCTGTTGTACCTCTATGTACTAGTACCTGAGTTTGGAGCAACAGAGTGTAAAGTGTGGTTACTTTAATTTTAGCGTTTAGCGTCTTACCTGGTTGAGGTCGTAGAAAATGACACTGAACTTGCCAAATTGCTCAACCCGTCCGGACACGTCCACGTAACGGTACAGATCGATAGGCAGAGGCGTCTCGTTGATGACGGCCTGCATGCTGGTGACTCTGAAGTTGTTGTAGCTGTAGTCAAACCTGGCGTTGACCAAGCCTTCTTCGCTGAAGCGGAAGATTTGCCGGCTTGTCAGGGGCCCTACGAGGAGGTGAAGACTTTATTTAGAGAGACAGACACAGTGTGTTGTTTCATAAACACATTAGCATGTCAGTGACAATCCTTTTCTCATGTGCATCTGCACAAAATGCTTGTAAAACTGGCCTTCATGCTACTCTTACAAGACTACCTTAACTATTTATTATTATTATTATTATTATTACAAAGTATTATTATTATTAATTGCCTTAATTAATTGAATTTAAAAAGTCAATTTCAACATTATTAACATAAATAGACTTTGTTCAATCCATTCAATCTTCACTATCTCCACATGGCTATAGCACTTTCTATGGTGACCTTTAATATGGAGAGATAATGAAATCTAAAGACAATAGCCATGATGAGCCAATGTGCTGCTTAATGTCAGGACATCGACATTAACAACACCATTCTTCACTTGCACTGCTAGCTATTGTAGCTCATACTGATTTTGAAAAAAAAAATAGGGCTTGTTAATGAAACACCATTATGCTGCTCTTTGCGATGGCCCTGATTGCAGTTAAAGTGACTTAGTGCCTCACTTTGGAGCCACCAGATAGCTGGATCAGCGTTACATCTCCGATTTTTATTTCCTGTGGAATGTTGATTCGGAGCCTTTTGTTAATGGAAAGATGGCACAAGTGCTGTGAGAGAGACGGAGGCTTTTCCACAGCCCTGGGGAACTCGCAGTCTGTTCGTCTCGCTTCTCGAGCTGCCACTTCTCTGAGCTGTCATCTTTCTCTCTCCTTTTCTCCTCTTTTTACTCCCTCGCCTACCTTTATATCACCGCCTATGTTTTTTTTTTTTTGGGTTCCTTACTTTTCCTTGTCTCCTCTCAAGGGACAATTACCGCTATCTCTCCCCTCTCTAAGGCTCTGTTTGTTCTGCTGAAATTAGATCAGTTAAAGGAAAGGTGAGTGTCTATTCACAGGGAGGGCAAAGTGATAAACACGCACACACATACACACATAGCTGCACCTCACAGATTAGTGACACCTGATCATGGCTCACCAATCACAAAGGAAAGGAAAGTGAACCAGCAGCAGAGATGAGAGTGTTCCCAACGACCCTGGACAAACCCTGTAACTTGAAAGAATTGCTGAACTGTCTTAACAATGGCAGTAAATACCTGCTGTGACAGCTAAAGGCTTCTATTGATTGTCCAGCCATAACCTAATGGCAGCGCTATGTCTTTCTAATTCCGTGTCAGAAGGTGAAACCATTGTTTTGTTCTTTAAGGTTACGGCTTTAGAGAAGACTTCAGTTTTCAGTCTTACAGACACGGTCATGGGAAAAAGAAAGTCCATCCTCCTTGAGCTGTAGAGTTTTGCGTACATATCAGAACATAAAAAGTTATATTTTTTTAACCAGATTCTAAACCGTTTAAATCTGATTTCAAGTGCACAAAACCCTACTAGATTGTACAGCGTAAAAAAAAAGTATGTATGTAATGTATGAAGCAGCTTGTAGAGCCACCTTCACCAGCAATAACTCACAGACATTGTGTCTGTATATGTTTATCAGTATCTTACATGGTTGTGGAGGAATTTTGGTCAACTATTCTTCACACATTTCTTTAGTTTGCTAAGGTTTGCTGACAATTGTCTTTCCNCATACCATACCATTTTATTTATAAAGCACTTTAAACAGGAACAAGTCCACACAAAGTGCTGGACAAACAAACACGCAACAGGCAACACAGACAATGAAGTACAACACGAAAAATATAAAAACATTGTTTGTACAGCACTTTGGTTGGCCTTGTCGCTGTTTTAAGTGCTCTATAAAAAAATTGGTATGGTATGAATTATTACATGTGAAATAAAATTAAATCAAAGAGAGACCTCAAACAAGTCTGTGAAATTAAACCAACCAGTGTACCCTATTTTCCGCCTGAAAGGTCGCTCCGTTATATAGATCGCTTTGTCCAATTATTGGGAATAAATTGGAAAAATCCATAAACAGATTGCACCTTTATTTAGGTCGCATCTATTATGCGTCACCGCTACGTGACGCGTCAGCGCCTCATTTCCCCTGCTGTAAATGGCGGCCACAGAAGCAAGCTTTACAAGATTAACACGATAAAAACAATTATTTCTTTGCTGAATTTTTTTTTTTCTTAGCTGACATTATAGCACAAGGGTTCCTGAGCTTAACCGTTCCTTAATAAATTCACGAAATGGTCAAATCTGCTGGATTTAAATTGTTTCGCTTTGACGTCTTCCAAACGGTCGCGTGCACTGCGAAAATAAATTATAAATAAATCGAATTTTAGCTCAAATGTCTCATACAGGTCACAGTTTGTAAATGACCACCAAGTAATTACGTTCTGTAGGCTTCAAGAAAATCTGCGGTGTTGTTTATGAGTTATTTAGACAAATAGTATCCGTTTAGGTAGCTACCGCTAACAACAAACAACATGCTAAAAGATAGATTTTTTTTTTAGCTCTAAACATCTCCTGCAGCTAACAGTTTGTAAATGACCACCAAGTAATTACATTTT
Organism: Garcialebias charrua; assembly: GCA_038048925.1. Taxonomy (NCBI): domain Eukaryota; kingdom Metazoa; phylum Chordata; class Actinopteri; order Cyprinodontiformes; family Rivulidae; genus Garcialebias; species Garcialebias charrua. The sequence goes on along the minus strand of JBBPBX010014813.1, from coordinate 39,621 downwards.
GTAAGTTTGAAAAAAAAATCTGTCCTGTGGATCATGAGTTATTTATCTAAATAGTATCCATTTAGGTAGGCACTTGGAAATACGCCCACTTTCCGAGCGCACAGCTCCTCCTCTTCTGACGTCATCGCTGTTTTCCTCAAAACTTACTTTCGCTTAAAAAAATACGGATTACTATCTTATTCTGCATTATATATTTGGTAAAATACCATCTTAAATTCCTCACATTCCATAGTGACTGTCAGTTTTTTCCGCATCCATTTCGGTCGCATTTTCATGAACATTCAGCGTTTCAAAAACAAGGTGAGTTTCAACCTAAATTTAAAGCCTGCTCCTGATGTTCGCATATCTAGAAATGTGTTTTGCGGCTTGTACAGGTTGTAAAGTTTAATTAAAATGTAATATAATGTGATTTGGAGTACGGGAAACCGTCCTTTGAAGATGGGACTGACGCGGTGCGGCGGGAGGAGTGAGTGACCCTCCATTTCCCGGTTTTGCCTCGTCACGTCCTTTGTGTGAGTTAACTCTTTCCTCGCCGAGTTTAAACAATACAGTACAGTAATCCCATTGTTTTGAGAAATAACTACCGATAATAAAAGTTTTATTGATGTTTAGTACATTTTAAATGTTCATGATTTTATTTTATGATGAACAGAATCAGGTTTTGATGAAGATGTAGGTTTTATAATGATCCTAACCAGAGAGATAAAAACTTTTCTAGATAAAAATGCCAGAATGTACAGTAAAACTTAATTTGGAGTGCTTTTATTAACAGTTTTGTCCCAGTAAACAGGATTAAACATTAAACATAATGTTTTTATATATAATTATTTATTTATTTATTTATTTAATTTTTTTTTCAGGCTTACCATGGATGACTCTTTATCTTCTGCTGCTGATTTCTGGCGATTTGTCGACAAATTTGGTGACACATACACAGAGGACAGCTATGAACTTAAAGGTCCAAAGAAGATATCAAAGGGACTTGTATTTTTTCTGCACCACAAGTCAAAGAACGTAAACTCAGTTGTAAATACACTGACAACTATAGTTGAAAAAAATCAACTTGCAGAAAATAATGTAATTAATCGTAGTGGACTCCACCGTGCTGTTTACAGGCTTGTGGATGAAATCACCAAAAAGAAATCTGGTAACATTCGGCGTGGGGGAAAAAATATTATTAAATTATTGAATATGGATTTTAAAATTTGTTTTGAAGAAGACCAAGCTGAGTTGGGCCCAAGTGCATGCAGTACACCCAAAGCTAAACGTAAAGTGTACTGTGGCCCTGTTAGACTACCATCACCTAAGAAATTGAAAACAGATTGTCCTAAGTGTATAAATAGCAGAGTGTCCCTAAAAAAATCAGTGGCTATGAACAGGAAACTAAAACTCCAGTTTGACAAATATTTATTGAACACAAGTTCATTTAGAACTGTAAACCAGTCTTTGAAGAGAAAAATAAAACAAGTAGAACATTTACGAACAGAAAGGAGAATCCTGAAAAAACTTGTTGCAGAAAAAACTAATGAAATCAAGAAATTGAAAAAACAGCTTATGGGAAATATGACAAATGTTAAACCAAAAAGACGACACAGAAAACAAAAGCGTACTGTTGATAGGAACACAACCGAGCTTAAAGCTAAACTCTTGTGCTTAACAAAAGAAAACCGTGAACTTAGATATGAAAGAGATGATTTGCACGCAACTCTTCATGAAGAATCTGGTTTGGTGTCAGCAAAAGATGATGACAGAAGTTACAGTTCGCAAGTAAGGAAAGCATCATACGTTTGCCTGAACAATCAGGTCCCCATTGAAACTGTTGGACAGGTAATAGATGGAGTCCTGTATGAAATGACAGGTACAAAACTTGACTCTATACCAGACAAATCTACAGTAAGCTTGTTTAGTTATGAATTGGGTGTACTAAGTGACATTCAAGTGGGAGAGGTTTTGGCTACAGAAGATAATCTAACACTAGGCATGGATGCAACTTCGATTGATGCTGCAGCAGCAGACCACATAAATGAAGTCCACATTACAACATCATCCAAGCGGGGGTACATTCTTCAAATTGGAGCTCTTGCAGGTGGTTCTACCACGGATTATGTTGAACACATTGAACAGAGTTTAGATGATGTCATCAGTACACATGCAATGTTCAAGGATGAAGAGAAACTGCCATTATATTCTTTATCTGTGTCACATTTAAAAAACACTATCAGTGACAGAGTTGCTGTTAACCACTGTGTTGTGAAAAAACTTGAAGAAAGCCTTGATATTCAGCTCCTAGAACTGAAATGTAATGTTCATCCATTGGACGGTATTGCGAAAGGTTGTCGTGACACTTTGAAAAAATTTGATAAATCAGAACAAATGTCATCATTCTCGAAGCCTGCAACTTTTGGAAAAGAATGTGCTGCAGCAAATTTAATACATGCTATTTCTAAACTTAGATACAAACAAGGGGTCGGAGATCCAAGTGGCTTCAAAGATTTTTTAAGAAGTCAGAATGTTCCTCCTAAAAGCTTTGTGCGTTACGTTGGAAATCGTCTTCATGTGGTTTTCCACCTTGCCTCTGTGATTTTCCACTACAAGTCAGCTCTTGTGAGCTACTTACAACGATGCGGTTTAAAAAATGGTTTAAAAACCGCAGTTGTTAGTGACTTAAAAAATCAAGGCATTGTATTGCAGTTGCGTGCTCTTGGTCTACTGGGGAAGGTTATCACAGGCCCATGGATGACAACCTTCTATGGCAATCAGGATGCTAAATCAAATTTAGAAATGGTTCCAGTGCTGAAAACAGCCATGGACAAATTGAAGATTTGGCTCTCCAATCCATCAGTGATTCTGTCGCTGAAAGAAGACCTTTTTGGAAAGTCCCTGGGTGAGGATGTGATACTGGAATCACTTCAAGCCCCCCTGGATTCTGATGTGGACAGACAATTCTTCATCCACCTCCTGGAAATGCTGTTACAGGTCATTTTTAACATTTTAAATCGTCAACTCCATCACTACATTCATGTGGAAGGACGACTGTCAAACCCCACTGCAGCTGAACTTGAACAAAGCAAATCTGCTCCAACTCACAATATGTATTCAGAACAAGTCCTTGGACTCACAGATCACCAATTTAGACGGGCACCTAATGCATCTGCAGGATTTATAGATGGAAAAGTGAAGGCCAAGAAAAACCAAACATTAGATTGGTTGAGAGCTAAAACCCCTGAAGACCAAGAAAAGCTGGTCAAATTTGCCATTGGCAGAGCCAGGACGATGCGAATGATAAGGAATAGGCGACGCAAAAGGATGGAACAAGTTAGAAATCAAAGGGGCAAGGAGAAGTCTTCTAAAGATATTGAAAAAAAACTCAGAGCAGTTTTCAATGAACAAAACAATTTCACAGATATTGCAGGACTTGACCCAGAAATGGTGAATACTCTTTGCAATATTAAACAGGATCCATCTTCTCTTGTTGGTACTTACATTGAACAAATCTGGTTCAGTGAGAACAGTGAAAATGAATTATACTGTGGTAAAGTAGTGGATGTTGAATCAAAAACTTATCGGGGAATTAAACTCAAAATACCCAACCTTACAGTTAGCTACTGGAAGCCTGATCAGGAGGAGAAAGATTCAGTAGACTTTGACTTGTCTCTGGTCCAGTTCATGGCAGACTACATCTCAGGAGATCTGGTGATTGGTGTTTAACAAGGTTTATGGAAGTCTTCAAGGACTCTGGGATTCAAGGTTCTTTATTATTCACATCACATGTACATGAGGTGGAACAAAAAAAATGTATACACACAGGGTCCCAGTTATCCAACAAAAATGTAAAAGAAAAACAGTTAGAACTTAGAAGATGTAAAAATATGAACTAAGAAAAACATTAACTAAAAATATTCTAAGCACTAATAGCATAAAAACAATACGCCAAACAGCAGCACAAGTATAAAAATGCAAAACATGTTTATCTTACTGGACTTAAAAACAGTATTGTTTACAGATGTTTTGTTGGATTCCTGTTGGTCACAGCTTCTATTTGATACCCCACATGCTATGGGTTTCTTTTTTAAAATTTGTTTTTTTGGGGTTTGTATAATTCTAATGTCGTGACCATGGGCATATATTTGACCTTGAACTTTGATGACTACATTCTGTAAATATTGTTGTTTTGTTGGATTCCTGTTGGTCACAGCTTCTATTTGACACCCCACATGTTATGGGTTTCTTTTTTAAATTATTTATTTGGGTTTGTATAATTCGAATGTTGTGACCTTGGACATATATTTGACCTTGAACGTTTGATGACTACATTCAGTAAATATTGTTGTTTTATTGGATTCCTGTTGGTCACAGCTTCTATTTGACACCCCACATGTTATGGGTTTCTTTTTTTTCCTATTTGGGTTTGTATAATGCTTAATTAATGTCGTGACCTTGGGCATATATTTGACCTTGAACTTTGATGACTACATTCTGTAAATATTGTTGTTTTGTTGGATTCCTGTTGGTCACAGCTTCTATTTGACACCCCACATGTTATGGGTTTCTTTTTTAAATTATTTATTTGGGTTTGTATAATTCGAATGTTGTGACCTTGGACATATATTTGACCTTGAACGTTTGATGACTACATTCAGTAAATATTGTTGTTTTATTGGATTCCTGTTGGTCACAGCTTCTATTTGACACCCCACATGTTATGGGTTTCTTTTTTTTCCTATTTGGGTTTGTATAATGCTTAATTAATGTCGTGACCTTGGGCATATATTTGACCTTGAACTTTGATGACTACATTCTGTAAATATTGTTGTTTTGTTGGATTCCTGTTGGTCACAGCTTCTATTTGACACCCCACATGTTATGGGTTTCTTTTTTAAATTATTTATTTGGGTTTGTATAATTCTAATGTTGTGACCTTGGACATATATTTGACCTTGAACGTTTGATGACTACAATCGGTAAATATTGTTGTTTTGTTGGATTCCTGTTGGTCACAGCTTCTATTTGACACCCCACATGTTGTGGGTTTCTTTTTTTTCCTATTTGGGTTTGTATAATGCTTAATTAATGTTGTGACCTTGGGCATATATTTGACCTTGAACTTTGATAACTACATTCTGTAAATATTGTTGTTTTTTTGGATTCCTGTTGGTCACAGCTTCTATTTGACACCCCACATGTTGTGGGTTTCTTTTTTTTCCTATTTGGGTTTGTATAATGCTTAATTAATGTTGTGACCTTGGGCATATATTTGACCTTGAACTTTGATAACTACATTCTGTAAATATTGTTGTTTTTTTGGATTCCTGTTGGTCACAGCTTCTATTTGACACCCCACATGTTATGGGTTTCTTTTTTTTCTTTTTTATTATTTGGGTTTGTATAATTCTAATGTTGTGACCTTGGGCATATATTTGACCTTGAATGTTTGATGACTACATTCTGTAAATATTGTACACAAATGTTTTACCTAATCTTTAACACCCAAGAGTCCTTATTGTAAGACAAGTAGGTTGTTGCACGGCAAATCATTCATGGTTTGACCTTGAGTTTTGCCTTTTCAGTGAATAACTTTGACCTTGAGGTCAAGGTCACATCACAAGAAAATATATTACTTATTAAATACAATGGCAAGTGCAACAAATTTGAACATTTTGGTATTGAACATTTTAGTGTTTTAGTTCAAAGTGAAAGACTGTTCAATCTATGAATTTTTATATGAATTTTTATATGAATTATAGTGTTTCATATGAATTTACTATTTAATAATCTGTATATTAAAATAAAAACTATCTAATGTCTTCCTTTTAACTAAATATTTTAATAAATTGAATATTCTGTGTAATATAAACATTTTTCTTGTGTTTCTTTCTATTTTATTGGTGTTTTCTTATTGTAATTTCAGCTTGTCTGCTTAGCTCCATTTTTGATCACAGTTTTTCACACAAGCCCCATTGACTTTCTATTGGCCAAAAGTGTCATAATTAGCGACATATTTTACCCTGTAGATTTGGTTGTACTCAACGTATCATAACAAATGAGATATCATTTTTTTTGTTTTTTTTAGCTTTAATTGATTATCCAGGTTTCAGAACTAAAAAAGCCTTCAGTAAAAATCATTCCAAGTGCCTAATTTAGGTAGCAAACAGTAACAGCTAACACAGCTAACAGTAGTTACCTCCAGAGCAGGAGGCCGGGCAGCGACAGAGTCAGTCCGACCAGAGGAGCCTGCCTTCGGACACATGAGGTGGGACTGGTCGGTGTACCCTAGTGGACAAAAGTGGTACTGCACCATTTTTTGCCAAAATAAAAAACGGTCATATCTGAACCAAAAATTGGTCTAAAAACATGGGAAAAAAATCCATAAACAGGTCTCACCTCTCTATAGATCGCAGGGCATGCAAATTAGGCAAAACACTGCGACCTATAGTCCGGAATTTACGGTAATAGTAGGCTATTCGTGGGGCCATTGTCATAAATATATTAATAGATGAGAAACTGCTAAAATGGGAGACGAGATTGTAATGAAATTATGACCTGTTTCTGACTGGGTTAAAACTGAGCCAGCAGCTCTAAAAAGAGTATTCCATGGATTCAATATCTGCCAAGGAATCGTGTTTATTCTGCTTGCCACATCACGTAGAAAGGCTAAAGCATGGTCTCCTATTTTTCCCTACATGCCAATTGAATCCACATAAGATCCGTTGCGATCACACTTAGTCACACCCCCTCATACATGTGACAGGAAGAGCTCCCCTTCTGCGAAAGGAGGGGCCTAGGCCCTATAAAACAGTAATGTTTTTTTTCTACAAAGCAACAATGTCCGAGAGAGCCAGCTTGCCCGTCGCAGACAGATTCCGGCGGTTAGGTGATGGATTCCTGGACGTGTGGAAGGTCCTGTTTCTGTCAGTCCTGTCTGTGGAGGATGCTTACGTAATTGGATTTATGATGACAACAGCTTTACTGATCGGCACCTGTGGAGCACTGTTCTATTGGAAATTAAGGAAGACTCCGAGGCAGAGTGAAAGTTTGATCTGTGCCGTGACCTCAATAAATCAGCTGCTTTACAAGCTTTGGGACTTGTCAGCGAGGGGGGATCAATCTGGATGGGGATTCATTGCATGGATCAGTGGAAGGATTAAACATATTGGATTTTGATCGTCCAGAACAGACACTCAAGGCTGCAGAAAAAGTAAACTGTCTGCCTGGAGGAAATTCAACAATCAAACTTATCTCAATGTGACTCCCCAAACAGCCTTGAGAATGGGCTGACTATCAAATCTCCTGGGTCATGAGTAACCAAGGACAACAGCTGCATCTATTGCACACCCCCTCCCCCCACCCCAGAGAACTCTCTGTGAGCGCTTATCAGAAACGCTGGCTGGAAAACATCATAAGAACTATGGCTGATCTGAAAAAAGGCTCATGGACTAATCTCACCGCTTGGACCTCAAATGCATATGTAATTTGTCTTAACTGTGCTTGCTGGTAGAGTTTTTTGATGTCTCATGTTGTGTCCTAATAGACAAGATGTGAAAGATCTTTTTTGTAATACAACTATCTACCCTCATGGTTCTTCTCATTTTTCATATCTAAGATTATCATTCTGATAAGGGATGAGATGGCCACGCTGATAATCAGCTGCAGCTTCACACACTTAGTCCCCCTTCAGGATGACTGTGCGTACATGTTCACGTTGTTCCTGGTGCAATGTCAATAAAGATACTGTATTCTTATTCTGATCTGATTATGATTCTGATTCTGACAACACTCTCTCTTCCGGATGATCATATCAGAGAGCCAGCACTGTAAACTGTAACCTTTTCCTGCCTTTATTTTAATACAATTTATAAAACTTAATTCACGTTTCCTTGATTTATTTACAAAGTAGTATGAGTTCCCACTTCTGAGGGAGATCCGAACAGGTGGAGGGGGAAGATGGAGCTGGAGGCCTGTCTTGGGTCCTGGGTCCCAAGAGGAAGTCTCCGGGGGCCTGCACCTAGCTCCTCATCTTAACAGTACTGCTTGTATCCTCATTTGATGTGTGCACCTCTGACACTTCCATCCTGACTTATCTCCCCCAGATAAAATGTATACTTGCTTACGTCAATAGAAACATTGCAAAGTGATAAAGTCACTACCTGTGCTGCAAATAAATCTGTTATTTGAGTTTTAACACATGACCATTGTCAAATGTACATATGTGTACATGTACCGGTATATATATGTTCAGACAGGGTCAAAGCTGATTTATCTATTCATCATTTGCTACATCAAACTGAATTTGGAAAACAAACAAAAATGCTGGCTATGATCCAATTTAATTCAATTAAATTCAGTTTATTTATATAGTGCCAAGTCACAACATAAGTCATCTCAGATTTGCTGTGTAGTAGCTGAAAATCAGTCCAACTACATAATCTGAGCACAAACAGATCACACAAAACTTCACAAGGTTTTGACTAAAATGGCTGTACTGTATCTCCATGATTTTTCAACATGAAGTTAAATGAAATTGTTCAAAAACTCTGGATGAAATAAGGCTACCATTTCTAAAATTACCTCAATCTTACTTTTTTTGTTGGTTTGGGTTGAAGGAAAAACATGTTTAAAAAAAATTTAAATTAATGAGTTGATTAATTTGAAAAGACATTCACAAACCTTGTTTATACTATTATTTTTTAAAGCTGCTACCTGGACTTACCTGTCAGAGAAAGTAATGTTCTCATAGGTGTGCCTGGGACCACATCACTTGATGAAACTTCACTGTTGATAGTCTCTATTTGTTGACCACCTATGGGAAAATGACAGCAAAAATCATGGTCCACAAAACAGAAAACCAAGTGATAGGTTTGTTTTAATTATTGTAGTTCCTTAAAGAATTATCTTACCTGATCTAGCAGGATTTAGAATTAGTCTTTTTGAAGATCTACTTTGCACACCTTGAGGCTGAACAAACAAATAAAAAACAAAACTACTAAATATGTACAGTATAATTTCAACACTTTGATAACAGTTTCTGTTTTAAATGTGCTCTACAAATAATA
>JBBPBX010014813.1:0-30390 GCA_038048925.1 Garcialebias charrua | reverse complement strand
AGAGAGAGAGAGAGAGAGAGAGAGAGAGAGAGAGAGAGAGAGAGAGGTGATAGAGAGAGAGAGAGAGTAAAGACACACATGTCGTACATACGTGACATACAAGATTTACGTATTACATTTGTTTTAATCAGGGCTTAATGATATTTTTTCTGTGCCAAATCACTATGTTTCATGTATGTTGGTCAAAATGTTTCTAATAAAAAAAAAATAAACACAAACACAACACATTACAGTCACTTTGCTAAAGGCCACATATTTAAAAAATATATTGTTAGTAAATTAATAATAAAAAACATATAAGCAACACTTAACCACTAGAACTGTGAGCAATTATTGTGGAGTCCAAGCCATTTGACGCATGTCAACCTTGGCTAATCTCATCCCCCGAACTCCTTCAACCTTGTGTACAGCAGACTTGAAATTTCATGAGTAGAACTTATAAGGTCTTAATGAGGACCTATGGTCTGAGCAACTCCCCCCACCCCAAAACATTAACTTTCATCTTAAGCTTTTCCATTTTCATGGGTCTCTGAGCAAGTCATCCTCCTCTATCTCATTCTGTACTCTGCATCCTCTCTCCTCACTTCAACAACCTCCATGTCCTCTCTAACCACTGTCATACATCTTGTCTTTTTCATGGTAGCTGCATTTCTAGCATTCTTCTATCAATATATCATGCTGCTGACCTCATGCTGCTGTATTCATTCATAACTATCTGCTCACCACATACTCATGTTCGGGTTGCTGTTGATACACCGTATTGTTTTACATTCTTAGTGTTTAGCGTATATCTTTGATCTTTTTGTGCACTGTTTGGCGTTTGATTACCTTAGTGTATATCTTATAACCCTGTACAGTTTTTATTAGACTTTATATTTTTGCTATAATTGGGTGTAACTGGGACTCCGAGTACATCATTTCGTTACACCTCATGTACCACATGTGATGCAAATGACAATAAACTTGAACTTTATCTATCCACTTTTCCTCTGGACATGTCCAGATCTTCTCAGTCTTGCCTCTCTACCTTTATCTCCCTGTCATCCCGATGCATGCTCAATAATCCAGGTAGATAAATGTAGCTCAAAATAATGCTATTTTGTGTAAAATAAATGGGTGGAAATAGACATGGCTTACACCATGTGACTCAGTAGAGACCAGGAATTGTAAATGGACTGTTCTTATATAGCACCTTTCTATCTTATCAAGACACTCAAAGCACTTTACACTCAATCTGTGTCCTCATTTACCCATTCATACAGCACTCTACTAGGTCTACACAAAGACAACTGTACTAATCAGTGCTTTAGATCACATTCAAACACTGATGAGACATGCATCGGAGGCAATGAGGGGTTAAGTGTCTTTGCCCATGAACACTTCAGCATGTGACTGCTGGTGGAATCGAATTCCCAACTCTCCCATTGGAAGACAACTTCTCTAACTGCTCAGCTACAGCAGCCTCCCTTACATCTTGCGAAGATACAAGCCAATACATTTTACAACCTATGGTATAGAAGTTAAATGACCAAATGGAAACATTTGGTCACCTTAACACCTTAATGACAGCGCCTCCTACACATAAACATGTCTAAGCATTTTTCTCTGCTTCACACACAGGCCATAGTTACCACCATTTAATTATCATCTCAGTAAGCCTTGTGGTTTTGGCTGCAGTAAGACTTTTACCTTCAGAAGGAAAAAAAAAGAAACAGAACAGTTTCAATAGGGTTCCATACTCCTTTGGATGTAACCCTGTGCATGTCTGCTTTACAGCTGAATTCCCTTGCCTCCACTGGCTTGGACCCATAATTAATTAGCCTCCCTCCTTCATCAAAGGAAGAGCTGTATAGAGACTATCCATATCAGCCTAGTCAGAGATGGCAATACAACATTTAGACAAGTGTACTATTACAGTTACAAAAAATTACCACTTATAACTAGGGATGCACCGATCCACATTTTTTTAAACTTCCAATCCGATCCCTATACTTAAAGCTGGATATCGGCCGATACGATCCAGTTCCGATATCATCATCATCATTGATTTTATATGAGGCTGTGATAATCTCCTCTCAAGTACAACGTGTACACATGTATGCATGTCCAAAAAGGCAACTTGAGGTAAGTTTTATGAATGTTGGATACGTTTCAAAGTTACAATTAAATTCTGCTAACACAAAACATGTTTATTTATTTCTAGCTTTAAAGTGGCTATTAAAGTGGTTAATTTAAGTGATTGTTTGTTTAAAGTTATTTTGTATACTCTTTTAAATAAGGAGGTGATATAAGAATGTTTCTCTTCTTTCTGCACTCTTTTCATTCAAATTTTTTTCATGAATTTGTTTTATTTTGTCGCTTTTAAATGAACAAATAAATTAATTAAATAAATAGCTTTACATCTGCTAATTTCATGGCATAAACCAACACAGACACCCTGTTTTTAGTATTTTACATTGCTTTATAATGTAGCTGTTTGTTTCCTTTTTGAAACTGTTTTCTTGTAATTAATATGCTTTTTTATGATTGTCTACTGTTGTACTGATAAAAATCTCCTAGAGGGTAAACTATATTTTGGCTGCAAGTATCAAGCTGTGAAATCCTTCATTTTCCACAGCTGATAGCTGTTGGTCATTTAATTATGATGAAGTTTAGCAACCTATCGGTGAACATTTGAGCTCCGTGGCTTCAGCGGTGTGTTTTTCTTGTTCAATCCAGGGCGAGCACTATGATTTCGGTCAGCCGCTCTCAGCCTGTCCCTCCTCAGAGACGTGCAGACAGAGAATGAGTCGGACTGGACGCGGTTGTCCGGGTCGGGAGGCCTGTGTTTCGGTTCAGTGAAAGTGGCGTCTCGCTGAAGCCCCGGAGCTCGAATGTCCAAAGTAAAACTAACTTGACCGCAGTTTAATGTGGCACTATGGCTCTGCAGACATTGCATGTTGCTGTCTTGCGGTGTTTAGTGTAAAATACTTCCACACAGCAGACACGTAACAATGAAAAGTTGGCTAGCTGTTAGTTACAGGGTGCTCACTCAGTCCTCACGCTGTAGCTGGCTGCAAACTATGAAATAGATTTCCTGAATGTGAGGCGGGTCTTCTTACTCTGGGTTCATGAGACAGGCCTCCGTTCAGGAAATCCATTCCATAGTTTGAAACCAACGTGCATCGTGAATCGGAAATATCGGCAGGTTGGATCAGAAAAATCTGATACGTAAATAATGCAGTATCGGAGGCCAATATCGATACTGGATCGGCCACATCCCAACTTATAACAAGCTATCACATAATTTGTCTTACTTACCACCACACGCAGATTTTTTCTGATTCCATCAGCATAGTCTGAACTCTGTGCTATGACCTCGATAGGAACTTCTCCATGCTTCATGGGAATAATGATAATTGGTACAGATCGTGTGGATTGGGCTCCAACCTGAACGACTTCAGTAAACCATCCTTTCTTATAAGCTGCACTGCATACACCGGCATGCTCTTTATATTTAATACGTGCCTATTATAATAGATTAAGATAAAGAGGTGGACAAAATAGAGACAAAGTTAGATTTGTGACTCAACAACAGATAATTTTAAACAAACTGAAAGAAAAAATATAATGCAGATGTTTTCTAAGAGACCCTGTGATGGCATTGTAGCCTGTCTAGCTCAGGTACTGTACTTGGTCAATTATTTGTCGCTCAATTCTGAAATATAAATTACAACTTCACCAAAATCATCAAAAAAATCTTACTGAACATGGTTTTTGAGGTCAAAATATAATTTATGTACAGAGTTCATTGACCTAATGTAATAAATGTAATTAGTTGAAAGGGACAGCTCAGACTTACAGAGATGGGATCATTTCCATAGTTGTGGATAATTGCTTTAATTTCTAACTGTTCCCCAACAACAGCAGAGTATGGCAGCCTCAGATCAACAAAGAAAGTCTTAAAAGTTATCAACTCTACTGGACTGGCCACACAAATACCTTAAACAGAAGAAAAAAACCATAAATGGGGAACACACATAAAAATCAATAATGAGATGGAGAAAAATATATTTGTATACTGAATCCAAACTACAAAGCTACAATCAGTGTACAGTAAGAATCAGGGTGGAGTGTTTTAGGGATGATTTACAGACAGTTAGTGTTGTACGTGAACAAACAATAAAAATAAAAATAAAAACTTGGTCCGAAAATTGCAAATATCTGAGTTTCATCTTTCAGCTGTTCCCTTTTCAGGGATTGCCAGAGCGAGTCATCCTCCACCATCTCACTCTGTCCTCTACATCCACTCTTCTCACTTTTGCCACCTCTCCAGCATCCATCTATCTCCTATTTGGTATTCCTCTTTGTTTTTGTTTTTCCTGACTGTTGCATTTCTGAAATCCTTTTACCAATACAGTATGTGTATATTGTCCCTCCTCTGCAAATGTCCAAACAATCTCAGTCTGGCATCACTAACTTTATCTCCCAGTTGTTCAATCTGTGCTGTGTGTAGGGTTTCCGGGTTTGTGTTCTGTCCTCCTGTTTCCTCATGTTTTCATTCACCCCTCTGTGTTCATCCTCCCTGTGTTCCAGCTCTTGTCTCACCTGTGTTAACAGGTATCCTACACATCACGATCCAATTCTATCTGGTCACGCTCTCCCCTGCCACAATCTTATAGTTCCTAATCTCCCTCAGTTTACCTCTTCTACACAGAATGTAGTCTATCTGTGTACTCCTGCTTCCATTCTTATACATCACCCTATGTTCCTCCCACTTTAAAAAATGGTGTTGACTACAACCATTTCAATCTTCTTGGCAAAATCTGCCACCACCTGCCCTTCCTGGTTACTTTCCTTGACACCAAACCTACACATCACTTCTTTGTCTCTTCTGATTACTTCACCAACATTCAGGACTGCTCTGATCGCTATTCTTTTCGCCCTGGTAATACTCTCTATCACTTCATCTTGATCCCTCCAGAATTTATGTTTCTCCTCTACCTCACATCCATCATGTGGAGCATAACCACTGACATTCAACATCAGACCTTCTACTTCTGCCTTCAGACCTGTCACCCAAACTGACACTCTTTTCACTTCTACTACTTTTTATATTCCTGGCAAACTATTGCCTTAGGACCAACCTTACTCAATTTCTCTTATCCCTATCCATACCATGGTAATACTGACTAAAACATGGCCTAATGTTGTAAGCTTTGCTACTCTTCCACTTGGTCTCTTGGACACATAAAACATATACTTTCATTCTCTGTATTATGTCATCCAGCTCGCTATTTTTGCCTGTCATTGTCCCTAGATTTGGAGTTGCAACCCTCAGTCATACACTCTTGACTATCCAGTTCTCCTTCTGTCTCTTGGAACTCCTTTTCCCCTCCTTATAATCCTCTTCTGCCTTATATTTTGCTTTATTAAATGAAGACTAATATAAAGACAAAATTAAGATTTTAAAATAATAGATCCTTACCATGAGTTCTTGACAAACTAATGCCAGTCAGCTGCCAGGTTGTGATTGTGTCTGGTAAAGGTCTCAGTATCTCAGTTGATGTTAATGTACTGAAAAATAGTTAAGCTTCGAATGGTTACTTTCAGAACAAAATGATAACAATATTTGAATTGTATTATTTTACTCACCAGTTGATTTCTTCTTCAGGACAAGGATTTAGAGTGATGTTAGACCATAGCCAACTTTCAGGAAAGTTGGAGCGTGCATGTACATTGTCTGTGTAATAGTCATCTATATCGTCTTAGAAAAGGATTTAAATAAAGGTTTTACAATAAGTTATTTTTTTTTAAATATAACCAAGAATGGATGGAATTAGTGCACATCTTTGATATATCTTACTGCGAGCTAGTTGTAAAACGTCTTCCCTCATCTCAGCTTTGTATTTTTGGATCATCTTGCAGCAGCGCAGGAAAGCTTCCTTACAGGCTAAACCTTCAACAACGTACTCACTTCGTCTCTCACAAGTGTATGACATGGGTATGTCCTTCATACCATCCAAACAGCATTCTTTTTGTAAATTTTCATAATCCCTTACTGAAAATGGGCATAATGCAAAGAGAGCAGAGTCAGGAAATGCATTAATTCTTGGTTCAGTATTTGCGGCAGGTAGAAAAATGACAACTCATAACCTCTCCAAAGAAATTCACTATAAAAAACTGAAATGTTATTTTGTAGTTTGAATAACAACAGTGATAAACAAATGGACTACGCAATGTTTACAAACAAATTTTCTCAGAGCAATTTGACTCTTGGAAAAAAATATTGCATAGAAATATGCAATTGCTGACAATTTAACATGATCAGGAATCAAAACTGAAAGACTATGCAAAAACCTCAAACCTTTCCAGTCACCTATCCAATTGGATCAAACTGTCAATAAATCAGTTTTGCAGTGAGGAATAGCAGTAAGGCTTTATATACTTTGTACAGTAGTCCCTCGCTACTTCATGTTTCTTTCTTTTTTTTCTTTTTTTTTATGGCCTCCCTTCTCCCCTTACAGCCATCCTCTCCACACCATTATTATGAAATATTTATTCTAGTAACTATCTAGTGGAGTTTTTATTATTATTATTATTATTATTATTATTATTATTATTATTATTATTATTATTATTATTATTATTATTATTATTATTATTATTTTAAATATGATATAAAGGAAGGAAAGACGGAAGACTACAAAATATAAGAAATATACATAAAGAGAGCACAAGGCAAAACACCCGACCACTATCTGTACACCTGCAAAGAACGTGACAAAACACAGCAACAAAATACATATGTATAAAGAACTTAGAATATTCATGGCTTTGCAGTAAATTTCTATAAATATACATACCCATACCTACACATATAAACATACATACATACACATGTATATATATTCACATACACATCTACATATCTACTTACGACCAATATTGCATAGAAATATGCAATTGCTGACCATTTAACATTGTCAGGAATCAAAACTGAAAGATTATGCAAGGTAACAATAGTCTGCAAAAACCTCAAACCTTTCCAGTCCCCTATCCAATTGTATCAAACTGTCAATAAATCAGGTTTGCAGTGAGGAATATCAGTAAGGCTTTATATACAGTAGTCCCTCGCTACTTCACGTTTCGACTTTCGCAGACTCGCTCTATCGTTGTTTGTGGATGTCCAAAATATTGCACTATTTTTTTCTGCTTACACACGATTGTGGACTGTACAGTAATATCACTGTACAGAACTCGTGGATGTGAAAAAGTTAAGGACAACAAAATAATAATTCAGACAGGCACCACCATTTTGTAGTTTCCTTTAATTCAGTCTCCAAATTTACTGTAATTGCCAATCAGACGAACTACATTTCCCTCAAATCAATGCTGTGCTGTAATGTAGTGCCTCTGGGCACTGTTTTCTGCCTAACAGGATTTTTGCAAAGTGAAGTCATGACTGCTGAACCGGCCTCTCAAAAGTAAAATTTAATTCATGTCACATGGATTCATTCATGCATTCATTGGTCCTCATCTGCTCACACGGACTCATGTTCGTGCTGCTGTTGCTTTGGCGCATTGTTTTTTTTTACCATTAGTGCTTAGCATATTATTAGTCTTGTGCATTCTTAGTTTAGTGAATGTAGTATTTTTTGGCTCATGACTCGGATATTATGTTGTTTTTCTTTCCAATTTGTGTTTTTGTTGGATGTAACTGGGACCTTGTGGACACAGTTTCGTCCCACCTCATGTACCACGCGTGATGTGTATGACAAATAAATCTCTCTGAATCTCTGAATAGCAAAGTATATTTTTTTAAAGAAAATTCCACTTTACAAACGTAAGATTCAAAAGAAAGTGTAAATCATGTGAGGACATGTCTCTTTAAGAAACAGAGTGTTGTGCTATGTGACCCAGGCGCTGATTGGCTGTCAGCTCTGTCAGCTCTGTTTTCCTGGCTGCTGATTGGCTGTTACAGTACAAGACGTCTGTTTACCTGTGCTCTTTTTCAACTGGACGTTAATCATGTTTTTTTCCTTCTTTCGGCTTCTCCCTTCTTCAGAGATCACAGCGAACTGTCGCACGAAGACTTGGCAATTATTTTTTTACGTTGGATGCCCTTCCTGATGCAACCACAGACCACCGAGCTACCACAGCCCTCTGTGTGGAGCAGAGAGCTGCCATCTAAAGTGCCTGGGGGAGCAGATGGTGGGGGTTAAGGGCCTTGCTCAAGCTCAGAGTGGGGCAAACGAGGGTGGAGGCAGGTTTGTGTGCTTCACCAATGCCACCCACATTTTTTGATGTTGTCGGTAGGCTACCGGGAGTTGAACCAGCAATCTTCCAATCACAGGCCCACCTTCTCTAAACTCTGTGCCACCACTCCCCCAACTGAACATTAATCATCTTATGGTTTCTAAAAATTCTTTGCATTTGAAGTTTCTGGTGGTGAACCGAAACGCCAGAAATGCTTTTGAACCAAAATGCTTAGTCACCTGGGAGCTGATTGGCTCAGTAAGTGTCAGCTCTGTTTAACCCGGCCGCTGATTGGCTGTTACAGTAGCAGATGGTCGCTAGCACACTGGTAGCAGGGGGTTTGTTTACCTCCGCTCTTTTTCAATTGGTCAGATCAATCAATCAATTCAATCAATCAATTTATTCACTCGATTAAAAAAATCATCATTTTACAAACTCATTATCTGACAGCACATTTACACGAGTGAAGAGGGAGCAGGAAGAAGAAAATCTTGTATAGACCTGGGGGCACCCTTATCCTAAATGTTCTGTGCGTTCAAAAGTTTCTGGCAGCGAACCGAAACACCAGTTGAAGATGCTGACAATTAAAGAGAAGGTGTAACTTCTGGACAAACTTTAAGATGGCTGTACCTACATGGATGTTGCTGCACACCATCCGCCTACAGCACGGCATGGTTGTTAAAATGGAAGCTGCATTGGTCATGTAGATTAAGAATTGCAGAAAAACCTCACTTTTGGTATAAACAATTTGGATTAAAAAGTGTTTCTCTGCACGGAGAGGCTATGTCCACTGACAGCAGGAGCGGAGGAGTTTAACACGAGTTCAAAGATCTGATGGCCGAGAGGGGCTACAGGTGTGAACAAGTTTTTAATGTGGACTAAACGGGCCTGTTCTGGAAAAGGATACCATCTGGCACTTTTATTATGAAGGAACAAGTCCAAGCGTCTGGTTTTCATCTCATCTTCATCCCTTTCATCATCATTACTGGACAGCTAATTTTTCATCTCTATATGTTCTAGTTCATCTTTATCTTCTCTGGTGAATACCCATTTAAAATTAATATTTTTTTAAAGGTTTAAGAGTTTAGAAAATTGTTAGGAACATTGCAAGAGTGTGGGAAGGTTTAAAATGCCAGTATACATCTGTATATAAATACTAAATGAAATTACTACTTACTACCACTACACTACTTGTGTACATAATTTTGTTCCATCTCATGTACCACATGAGATGATAATGACAATAAAGCTTACTTGAACTTGAACTTGGACTACTGTATCCCTACTTTGCGATTTTTCACTTATTGCGGTGGACATGGTCCCTAACATCCACGATAAACGAGGGACTACTGTATTCATAATTAATCTAAGTTATATTTTAAAAGTCAGAAATCACATAAAGGTTTATGATAAATGTTTTTATGCAGGCTATGTGTTCAGTAATTGTGAATTTAGTAGATTATTGAAACCATTGTTACCTAAGCTGGTTTTCACTTCCATTATAGTAGTCGCTCGTTTACTCCTGCTGGTAGAAGGGCACGCTAAATCTGAAAATACAAAAACAACAGCAACAACAATCTTTTAACCAAAATCGAGCAAATAATAACTGTACCACATAGCATCAATAAATGTTACTGTTAAAAAATTGAAATACACAAGGAGTTCCAGATTACGGCAATGCTTTAGGTTGTGTTTTAGCTGGGCTCCCATCTTCTTCTTTATCTCCTTCTTCTTCTTTCGGCTTTTCCCTCTTCAGGGGTCGCCACAGCGAGTCATCCTCCTCCACCTCACTCTGTCCTCTGCATCCTCTGTCCTCACTCCAACTACCTTCATGTCCTCTCTAACAGCATCCATATATCTCCTCTTTGGCCTCCCTCTTTGTCTTTTTCCTGGCAGCTGCATTTCTAACATCCTTCTACCAATATACCCTCCTCTGGGCATGTCCAAACCATCTCACTCTGGCTTACCTAACATTATCTCCCAGTTGTTCAACCTGTAATGTACCTCTGATGATCTCATTTCTAATCTTATCCATCCTGTCACTCCTAAGGAGAACCTCAGCATCTTAATCTCTGCAACTTCCAGTTCTTTCTCTTGTCTTTTTGTCAATGCCACTAACTCCAGACCATACAACATAGCTGGTCTCACCATTGTCTTGTAAACTTTTCCTTTGACCTTTGCTGACACCTTTTTGTCACAAATCACTCCTGAAACTTTTCTCCATCCACTCCATCCTGCCTGGACTCTCTTTTTCACCTCTTTACCACATTCCCCATTTTCCTGGACAGTGGACCCCAAGTACTTGAAGTCCTGCACCTTTGTGACCTCTGCTCCTTGTAGCCTCACTGTTCCACTGGCCTCCCTCTCATTCACACACATGTACTCTGTCTTATTACGGCTGACTTTCATTCCTCTTCTTTCAAGTGCATACCTCTGGGCTCCCATCATTACTGCAAAAAAACTGTCATTCAAAAGGAAATGCCGCCTCTGAGTTGGAAGCTCCAAGAGTCGACCTTGTCATTTTGCTGACTTGGCAGAGCTGCAAAATTACATCAAACGTAAAGAATTTTATAAAGCTGCAGTTCTACGACCACTGGGCTGGACACCTCGTTGACCCACAGTTCTTCTAGAACCGGGGAATTGGCTCTGCCCTCACCAGGCCTGAGAGAGACCGACGGGGCGGCCCTGACGTTGGACATTCTGGCTTCAATAAAAACAGAAATTTTGGCAATAATTAGATTGGAGATGAAAGCTGCCCTGACAGAGGACTTTGCCTTTTTTAAGGGTGAGCTTCAAGCAGTGAGGACGGAGGTCGCTAATAGCATTATGGCTTTCAGAGGGGAAATAGACCAAGTGAGACTGGGTGTCAGAGAAGTTGCAGATGGGCTCTCCAACTGGTCAGACACGTTGAAGCTCTACGTGGCACCATGACAGTGCTGAGTAATTAGTTGGATGGGCTGAAAAATAAATATGAGGCTGTGGAGGGTTACAGTATATGAGAAGGGGTAACGGGAGGATTATAGAAGTCCCTGAGATGCCAGAGTCAATTACTCCCACAACAGTAACTAAGATGCTAACAGAGGTGCTGCAGCTTAGCAAAACATCGCTGATCGACCGCTCGCACCAGATGCCAAGTGGAAGGATGTCAGGCGATAAGCCGAGAGTTATTGTTGCTAAGCTGCATTACTACCAAGACTGTGTGGAGGTTATTACAATGTGCATGCAGCCTTGGCCCGCTCTGCTTCAGGGAGTCACTGATCATCAGAGCATTGGATTATACATTGAACATGGCAAGGGCTCAGACAGCTTTAACAGAGGTGAGGAAGGTTCTTTGTGACCAGCAAGGTGATTGCTATGGGCTATTTTTTTCTTGCATAGCTTAGCATCACACATGGGAAGGCAGACAGGGAGTTTGTAGATCCGGATAAGGCCATGGCCTTTATCAAACAGAATATAATCTCAGGAATGGGCGGCAAGGATGGAAAACTGAAAGTTATGCACCATAACTCATGTTCCCTGACGGAAGGGAACGAGGTGCAACATAAATGCTATGGGAAATTGCGCTCCGCGCGATTACCTGAAGGAATACAATCACGCCTTTACGGCAGGGGCGTCAGCGTCACGCCAGAGACCCCGCCCTCTGGGTATTTAAGGAGCTGACGCCCATCCTACTTCCTCCAAAATGCACTTCACCGAGCTTTCAGCATTGAAAAGGGCCAGGTATGTTGCACCTTGTTCCCTTCCTTCAGGGAACATGAGTCATGGTACATAATTTTCAGTTCCTTTCAGTCAAGTTCTCTCGGTGCAACATACTTGCTATGGGAATTACGCCCCCGCATGATTACCTGAAGGAATACGCTCACGCCTTTACGGCTAGGGCTTCAACGTCGTGCCAGAGGCCCCGCCCTCTGTGTATTTAAGCGGCTGACGCCCATCCATCTTCCTCTTTTTTGGCTTTCACCTCGCTTAAACCTGAACTACCTCTTCGCGGGCCTTCTCTGTTGCTTCATCGCTCAACTTGAGGCGAGCTTGCTTCCTTCACAGAGCGCACAGAGAATTATTCCTACGTACTGCTGGACTAGCGAAAGCTAGTCGGGCACATTTTCCCTTAACCCCGAAGTATTTTCTTCTCCTCTCTCCACAGACTGCTTCGCTCGACGATGCTACCTACGCCATAACGCTACCCTTGCTAATTCCTAGCGGGCTAGCCAGTGAAAGCGACGCGATGGAGGAGACATTTCAAGCAAAAAAAAAAGGATTCTGGAAGGACTTGCTCGCCTTATCTCGGACATGCCTCCAGAGAAAGGAAAGCGAAAGACAAGACTTCCAAGAAAAAAACAGCGGGACGGCGAGCCCAACTTTGTGCGCCTGTCCCAGCGGATGCGGTTTCTCCCTCGCGGCGACGGACACCCATGAGGACTGTCCCGTCTGCCTGGGAATGCTACATGCAACAACAGCGCTGGATACGTCAGACTTTTGCTCACACTGCAGCCGGATGCTGGATACGGTGCTGCGGCACCGGGTTGACCTCGTCGCCAAGGCCATGGGCGCCTCAGCAGTGCCAGCGGATGCGGACACCACCAACCCCCTCACTCCCACGCCGGAGCTTGAGAACATGGCTCTGTAAGACAGCACACGAGTTGAATGGGGTGACAACCCTGACGTATTGGCTCCTACGGTGGACTTAACAGTCGAATTCGACACTCGAGGCATGATGAACAAAGACGAGATCTCGATTTCAGCCTCAGGCGAATTTTCCGTGGAGGAAGCGGACGACGAATTCGAGGATCAGGGAGAAGACCTCTCCCAGACCCTGGTACCTGTGCTCCCGGAAACTGACTTCTCCATCCCTGCTCTGTTCGACCTGTGTCACAGAGCAACGGATACGTTGCATATCCCATGGCCCTCACCAACAGGTCATGAGGCTGGCAGGAAACTATTTTTACTCGAAGCAGCAGGCCGCCACGAGGCAAAGGATGCCTGTGTTCCCGGACTTCCTCACAGAACTAACTCGCACCTGGGCTCAACCAAGAGCCTCCATGCTCTTACCCTCTCACAGTTACTCGACGTGGATGGGATGGATGAGGTGGGAATAGCCAACGTGCCTCAAATTGAGGACACACTGGCATCTCACTTGGCTCCTAAGTCATCCGGGACAAAACCAACTCTCCCTAGCAAATCTTGTCGAGCTTCAGCTTCTCTGCTTGAGAAATGCTACAGAGCTCAAGGACTCACGGCGCGCGTGATGAACGCGTCCGCGTTGATAGGCTTACCTGGCTGAAAAACTGCAACAGCTCCAGGTAACGACGGACAAGAAGGCTGCCGCCAACTTAG
The DNA here is from genome assembly GCA_038048925.1 of Garcialebias charrua. Classification (NCBI taxonomy): domain Eukaryota; kingdom Metazoa; phylum Chordata; class Actinopteri; order Cyprinodontiformes; family Rivulidae; genus Garcialebias; species Garcialebias charrua. The sequence continues at coordinate 16,818 of JBBPBX010014813.1, read as the reverse complement.
TGGATGAAGCCCGTAGGGCAACAGATTTCGTGCTCCGCAGGCCTCCTCGGCGTACCGGGACACCAGACAAAAACGTGCCTGATGAACCAGGTCCACGTTTCCACATTACACGATCACCCGCCCACGCGGTACTAGGAATGATCCCTTTATGTCCAGACTTTATTTGTAACACGGTACAAAGAGCTGGTAAATCTGTCGCATGCACAAACCATGTTTTCCCTGCTGTGAGTGACATAAAATCATGCATGTCGTTGCACATAAGCACGAATAAAGCTCATAAAACAGCCCCTCTCTGTTTTATTGACTCTCAAAAAAAAAAAAAACACAAGTAACTTCAGCAGAACAGGTCCCTCTGACCTGCCAGCCGAAATAAAGAGAGATGGCCTCCCCCCCCTCCCTCACGGCTCACGGGGTGTTAGCCTAATCAATGAACCCTGGCAGGGTGCCTCTGCCCCATCTCTAGAGGACAGGCACAGAGGCGTCTGCAAGCAGGCCCCTACCCCTCATGGAGACAGGTGAGGGGGGTCACGTGCTCCAGCTCCCGCTCCATTGTGAACGAAGGGGCGGTCAATACACTAACCAAGCAAACACGTGACATGTCCGCACCTCAGGGAGGCGCGCCGACAGAATCTAATGACGGGGGACCACGTCAGATACCCACAGGTGACCACAAGTTTCACACATTCACAAAAGCAATTGTGTTCAAGCTGCTGTGTGTGTAAATAAATCAGAACTGAATCAGATTCCTCGTCCTGTTATTCGAAGGGAACTGGGCTCTTTATCACCAAATAATCTAAAGTCTGCCAAGCTCAAAGAATCATCTCCACGTTCTCACGTTGCAGATGTCCCTTTATTATTAATGAGTGATACGCAATGCTCAAGCAGTGATCCGGCAGCACGTGACCTTCCCCACTGTGCTGGTTCAGATCTGCTCTCAAACAAAATTCTCCAGATGGATGAAACACAGACCCTGGCCGGTTTGTCTGGTCCCGAAGCTCTGTTAAGGCTGAGGACCAGTAAACTGGACCCATCCAAAAAACGGATTGGGGTTAGGAGATCTGCTCGTTTTCAAAACTTGCAGGATCCTGACCCCTGGTTGGGATCTTAGCCTGGTCTTGGGGGCTCTCTGTGACCCTCCATTCGAGCCACTGTGCGAGATTAAGATAGATTTATTATCTTATGAAACCGCTCTACTCTTGGCTCTTTGCTCCGCGGAACGTGTGGATGACCTACATGCATTGTCTGTACATCCAATGTGTACCAGATTTGTCCCTAACGGGTCAAAGGTCACCCTAAGGCCTAATCCCGCATACATCCCCAAGGTCTTGACTTTGAACCATAGGAGTCTAGACTTTGATATCTCCTCCTTCCCACCTGCTCCTGTCCTCACTCAGGAACAGGAAAGGCTGTCGTACTGATGTAGCCCCAGGCCCGGGCACGGAGGCCCGGGCACCGGGGACGCCCACCCCTCAGGCCCAGACCCGACAGGACCAGAGGACTCGAGCTCCACCAGGCAACCACCAGGCCGAGCTGACCCACGCCCAAGCGCCCAACCACAGAAGGCGACAGCAAGGGCTCCCAACACGCCCGCGGGCAAAGGGACACCCATCCGGGGGCCACGTGACAGGAACGCGACACCAAGTAGCCTCAGATGTAACAGAGAGGGGGCAGTCCACTCCTGCCCCGTGAGAGCTTTATGCACTTACATGCAGAGAACAGCAGAATGGAGGAAAACAAATCAACTGTTTGTCTGCTTTGTAGCACCTGCTACTAGGGATGGGGCCGATCCGATCCAATATCGGTATCGGTATCCGATACCAGCATTATTTAAGTATCGGGTATCGGATCAAACCTGCCGATACTTTTACGATCCAGCTTCAAAGAGCACTTGTGTTCAATCACAATCTGTGACTGCCCTTTTTAACATTGTGTAAGATAAACCCAATGAAGACACTCTTAAGCCCTACAATAGGGGGGTTACCTATTGTAGGGCTTAATGCCACGTCCTGACCAAACAGCTTTTCAACGGCAAAAAGGCTCGTCACGCACGCAAGTGGACGCACTGGACCCAGTGGTGTCCTGACCAGAACGAGAAGCTGCGGCGGTGTGGCGGCGGGGGGTGTGGGAGGAGCTTACCGGTACACCGAGTTCCTCACTGCACTCCGCCAGGCGAGGAGCTTTTTATTTCTGTCTCTGTAGAGCAGACTTGACTGGTCGTGAAGGACTTGTCGCGAACACACAGCTACAATGAGTTTCTCTTCCATAGTACACGACTTCGCGGGTTTTTTCTGTGTCCCACAAACAATACGTCACATAGTTGCGCAATACCCGTCCCCTCGTTTCCGCGTCACATAGGGACTCTCCCCCTCTCTCCTCCCCCCGACTCTCCCTGATCAACCAATCAGGGAGAGTTGAACGGCGTTTGAACGGCGAAAACTTCAGCAATGATCAACGCGTGCTTTGGAGGCTGAAGCGGGTTCACGTGCACGGAAAACGCTTTCCAGCACGTTCAACACGCACGTGGCGTGACGCCCGACGCCATGACGTGCCTGGAGGCACGTCCCCCATTGACTTTGCATGTAAACTGGACGCTCCTGCAGTTGAAAACGCGTTTGGTCAGGATGTGGCATAAGAGTGTCTTCATTGGGTTTATCTCACACAATGTTAAAATGAATAGTTTGGGTGCAAAAGTTTCATTATACAGAGTCAAATACCTGAACAGTATCGGATCGGGAAAGTATCTGTATCGGATCAGAAGTGAGAAATGTGGATCGGTGCATCCCTACCTGCTACCAGAAAGGCCCTATCAAAACAACGCCTCTCACATTGGGTGACTGAGGCCATTAAAAGGGCGTACAGTAGCAAAGGTCAACAGGTGCCCTCTAGAGTGCACGCTCACTCGACTAGGGGCTTGGCCACTTCGTGGTCACTTTTCATGGGTGTACCAGTTGCAGACATTTGAGCTGCTGCAAACTGGAGCTCATTAAACACTTTTGCAAAGCATTATAGTTTGGATGTTACTGCCTGTGATGTCACTTAGGCTGTTCTTTCTAACACACAATAGAAAGTAGCCTTGAGATGCCTGCTGGCCAGAGGCAGACGTTCACACTAGCATGCATTTCACTGAGCATTTCAAGGGCGTGAATGAATTACGTTCCCATAGCAAGTATGTTGCACCGAGAGAACTTGACTGAAAGGGAACTGAAAGTTATGCACCATAACTCATGTTCCCTGAAGGAAGGGAACGAGGTGCAACATATCTGGCCCTTTTCAATGCTGAAAGCTCGGTGAAGTGCAATTTTGGAGGAAGATGGATGGGCGTCAGCCGCTTAAATACCCAGAGGGCGGGGCCTCTGGCACAACGTTGACGCCCTAGCCGTAAAGGCGTGAGTGTATTCCTTCAGATAATCGCGTGGGGGCACAATTCCCATAGCAAGTATGTCGCACCTCGTTCCATTCTTTCAGGGAACATGAGTTATGGTGCATAACTTTCAGTTCCCTTATCAGTCAGGTCTCTCGATGCAACATAAATGCCATGGGAACGTAATTCATTCACGCCCTTGAAATGCTCAGTAAAATGCATCCTAGTGTGAATGTCCACCTTTATTCAATAGGCATCACAAGGCTGCTTTCTACTGTGTGTTAGAAAGGACAGCCTGAGTGACATCACACGCAGTAACGTCCAAACTGTAATGCTTTGCGAACGTATTTGTTGAGCTGCAGTTTGCAGCCGCACAGATGTCTGCAACTGGTACACCCTTAAACAGTGATCATGAGGTGGCCAAGCCCCGAGTGGAGTGAGCATGCACTCCAGAGGGTACCTGTTGACCTTTGCTAATGTACGCCCTTTTCATGGCCTCAGTCAACCAGTGTGAGAGGCACTGCTTTGATAGGGCCCTACCAGTAGCTTGGGCTGCAAAGTACACAAACAGTTGGTTTGTTTTCCTCCATTCAGCTGTTCTTTGCATGTAAGTGCTTAAAGCCCTCACGGACAGAGTGCCTTCAGCCTTTTCTGTTCCTGAGTGAGGACAGGAGCAGGAGGAGAAGAAGAGAGATCAAAGTCCAGACTTCTGGGGTTCAGAGTCAAGACCTTAGGGACATACACAGGATTGGGCCTTAGGGTGACCTTTGACCCATCAGGGACAAACCTGGTACACATTGGGTAAACGGACAGAGCATGGAGGTCACCTACACGTTTCGCCGAGCAAAGAGCCAGAAGCAAAGCTGTCTTATAAGATAATAAATCTATCTTAATATCGCTCAGTGGTTCGAATGGGGGATCACAGAGGGCCCCCAAGACCAGAGTGAGATCCCATCCAGGGGTCAATATCCTGCTGGGAGGTCTCTTCCTTAGCACGCCCTTCATAAATCTTATTATGAGCGGGTGCGCGCCAGGCGTCCTGCTCCTCCAGCCCTCGTGACAAGCTGAAATAGCTGATAAAAACACCTTGATGGTTGAGAAAGAATGATCTTTCTCAAGCAGGTCTTGAAGAAAGGTGAGGAGCTGGACCAAGTCACATGAATAAGAAATAATATTTCTTTCCATGCACCAAGCTTAAAAAATACGCAATTTCCAGGTGTAGAGAGACTGTGTTGACACAGCTCGTGCGTTTTGAATGGTATTTACCATGTTCTCGGGCAGGCCTGAGGCCACCAGTTTGTTCCTCTCAGCCACCAAGCTGAAATTTGCCACAGCTCTCAGCATAAGTGGCAAGGCTGTTCCTTCTGGTGACGTGGCGGGTCCCTGGAGAGGAGCAGGTGGCGGAACCAGCTCCTCCTCTAGGGTACCTATTTCTGTGGCCCTTTGAGGGCCAACCAGGTTAGGGAGAGGGCCCTCCTGCAGATGTACCTCCATACCTCTCTGATCGAGAGTGTTAGGAGGCAGAAGCAATCTGCTGTCATTATTGGGCAAAAGCGGAACAGAATGCCTGTTTTTCCTGTTTTTGTGGGGAGTCATGGTCCTGATGGGGTGCAGGTTCTGTATACAAGCAGACCTCCTGACTCCAGCCCGTTTCATGGTTAGGTCTGGTTCATTGGCCTCCGGCCTCATCAGTGCCCTGGAGCCTGAAGGACCTCCGGGGGGCTGTGTTTCACCCGATAGGGGGGTGTCGTTAAGGAGCAGAACTAATTCAGTACAGCGAGCGCGGTCACACACTGCAGGATCATTGCTTGAGCAGGGCATGTCGCCCACTGAGGATAAGGGGACAGCTTCAGAATAAGGATATGAAGCTGTTCGAGATAGTCCTCTGTGTTGAGAAGTCTTTAGTTTGGCTGATGACAGAAAGTCCAGTCCCCTTCGATTAAAGGGAAGAGGAATCTGATTTAGCCCTGGTGCCGTTTCTGCTCTGCATTACGTTTTTACACATGCTGCAGTGTCATCATCACTTCCTTTGTGAACGTGTGACACTGGTTTTGGCCTGTGGGCTTCTGTCGTGACCCCCCCGTCACTTACTGAAATCCATTGAATAGGAGCTGGCCCGGAAGGTGGGTTACCAGGTTCTGTCGGCGCGCATCCCTGGAGCGCGGATGTGTCACAGGTCTGTTTGATTTGTGTATTGCCGGCTCTGTGATTTACAATGGGGCGGGGACTGGAACACGTGACCCCCCTCACCTGTCTCTTTGAGGACTTACGGGCCTGTTTGCCGACGCCTCTGGCACTGTCTGTTGCAGACAGAACCGAGGCACATAGCTAGGGCTTATTGATTAAGCTAACACCCCGTGAGCCGTGAGGAAGTGGGGAATGGTGGCCCCCGCCCTCTATATCGGCTGGAAGAACAGAGGGGGCTGTGCTGCTGATGTTACTGTGTTTTTTTTTTTGTGTCAAGAAAACAGAGAGGGACTTTTTTTAGCTTTATTCGTGCTTATGTGTAACGACATATTTGACTTTATGTCACTCACAGCAGAAAAGACATGATTCGTGCGTAAAACAAAGTCACCAGCTTTTTGTACCATGTTACAAACAAAGTCTGGACGTGAAAAGGTAATTTTCTGTACCGCGTGGGCGGGTGATCCTGTAAAGTCAAGAAGAGGGCCTGGTTCGTCAGGCTCGCTTTTGTTTGCGTTCGCCGAGGAGGCCCTATGTCGGACCGCCTGGCGGAGAACAAATCTGTTGTTACTCCAGGCGTGTTCGGCCCGAGGTGGGTCCGGCGGTGGTCTCCGCCGGTGCTCGGCCTCGTATGCCGGCCGCTTTTGCGGTGGGACACGTGTGGTTGAGTGGTGTCGAGGCTACGGGGCTCTGCTCCCAGCTGACTCCCTGGGGGGGGGGGGCGAAAGCTCTTCTGGGGATGCCTACCCGGAGAGCCTCAGCCTGTTTGCGCCTCTGGTCCAGCCTGGTCTGAATTTGATCCAGAGCTTTTCCGAATAATCCCGTCGGCTCTATCGAGTGGTGCAGAAAAGGAATTCTTTGTCCCTCCGGGAGGTCAGTTAGGGTCATCCACAGATGGCGTTGTGCGATGACCACCTCAGCCATGCCTCTGTCTTGTGCAATAGCTGCTGTCCCCATCATGCGGAGCACAAAGTCTGTTGTTCTGCTTCTTGCAGCAGGTCTGCGGCAGCCTGTCTGTCCATCGTTACCTGGAGCTCCTACAGCTTTTCAGCCAGGTATGCTTGCATCATGGCGGACGCATTAATAGCTCGCGCCGCGAGGCCCTGAGCCCTGTAGCATTTCTCGAGCAGAGAAGCCGAGTCTCGACAGGCTTTGCTAGGCAGAGTTGGTTTCGTCCCGGATGACCTGGGAGCCAGGTGAGACGCCAGCATGTCCTCAATTTGTGGCACGTTGGCTATGCCCACTACATCCATCCCATCCACGTCGAGGAACTACGAGAACGGCAGTAGCATGGGAGCCTTGGGCTGAGTCCAGGTGCGAGTCAGCTCCATGAGGAAATCCGGAAAGATGGGCATTCTTTGCCTCGTGGCGGACTGCTGTTTTGAGTAAAAATAATTTCCTGCCAACCTCGTGACTTGTTGACGAGGTGGAGGTTCTGGCCATGGGATCTGCAGCGCGTCCGTTGCTCTGCGACACAAGTCGAACAGAGCAGGGATCGAAAAGTCAGTCTCCGGGAGCACAGGCGCCGGGGTGTGAGATAGGTCTCCCCCCTGTTCGTCGTACTCAACGTCGGCATCATCCGCAGAAAATTCACCTGAGGCTGAAATCGAGATCTCGTCCTCGTTCATCAAGCCTCGAGTGTCGAAGTCGACTGTTAAGTCCCCGATGGGAGCCAGCGCATCTGGGCTGTCGCCCCATTCGCCTTGGGTGCTGTCCTCCAGAGCCATGCTCTCGAGCTCCGGCGTGGGAGTGAGAGGCTCAGTAGTGTCCGGGTCTGTTGGCGCCGCAGCAGCGCCCATGGCTTTGGCGACGAAGTCCGCCTGGTACCTCCTCCAGCATCTGGCTGCAGTGTGGGCATGAGTCGGGCCCATCCAGCGCCATTTTCACGTGCAACATCCCCAGGCAGACGGGACAGGCCTCGTGGGTGTCCGTCGCCGAAAGGGGAAAAAACGCATCAGCTGGGGCAGGCGCGCAAGGTCGGGCTCGCCGTCCTGCTAGTCTTTTTCGGAAGTCTTGTCTTTCGCTTTCCTTTCTCCGGAGGCATGTCCGAGATAAGACGAGCGAGTCCTTCCAAAATCCTTTTTTTTTTTTAGACGTCTCCTCCGTCGTGTTGCTTTCGTTGGCTAGCCTGCTACGAAATTAGCAGAGGTAGCGATGTGACGCAGTTAGCGCCGTCGAGCGAAGCAGTCTGCGGAGAGAGGAGAAGAAAATACTTCGGGGTTAAGGAAAAATGTACGCAGGAAGAATTCTCTGTACGCCCTGTGTAGGGAGCAAGCTCACCTCTGGTCGAGCGATGAAGCACAGAGAAGTCCCGCGAAGAGAAGTTCAGGTTTAAGCGAGGTGAAGGGCAATAAGAGGAAGTAGGATGGGCGTCAGCACCTTAAATACCCAGAGGGCGGGGTCTCTGGCGTGACACTGACGCCCCTGCCGTAAAGGCGTGATTGTATTCCTTCAGGTAATCGCGCGGAGCGCAATTTCCCATAGCATTTATGTTGCACCGAGAGACCTGACTGATAAGGGAACTGCCGTAGGATCAACTTCCATCAATCAGCATTCTTTTCAAGTTTATGTTTGATTAATATTTTGTTGTTTGGACCTTTTATGGAGATATGCACAACATTTCATTTGTACTGGAAGGTGAGTGTACGGCATTAACACTTTGAATTGATTACCATAATTACCAGTCTATAGAGCGCACCTGAATACGGGAGCATTTCAGGTGCACAGTTGATATTTACAGTGCTGTTTGCAGTTTTTTTTTGTCTCATATGTGGGCAGATGGGAACCCAGGCAATTAGAGCTGTGTTCTCCAGTATAAGCACTGATGTGTAGGTTGTCACTTAATTTTTAGCCATGCATCATAAAGGTATTAACAAGTGAACAGAAGTGTTAGAAGGCTTAGACTTCCACTGTAATTTACCAATAAAGAAATAAAAATTAGGATGTAGTGTCACCTGTTCTGTAGGGTGTCCCACCACTGTTGGTTTCAAACAAGAGTCCAGCATCATAGAACACATTCATGTTGTTCCTGCCTCCACCTGCTGTGCAGCCAGTGTCATATTTTTCCACAATGTCCCAAATCTAAAGAAAGTGTAAAGTGATCTAGAAAAACTCAGATGAACTCAAGAGATGACAAATTACAAATCAATGAAACAATTCAAACACAAAATGGACATAATATACAGTGAAATGGACAAATACATTAAAAAATGACAACATACGAAGACTCAGAACCTAAAATATAATATATAATCTTGAAGATGTGATTGATGCTATTTTTTTTCCTGTAATAAAAGATAGTGAATATTATAATGAAGAGCAATTTAATGACATCAATTTGACAAATGGAAAATTCTATATTATTCACTTCAATAGTAGAAGTATAAATGCAAATATATCCAAAATAACAGATTACTTAAAACAGTTAAACAGAACTTTTACGATAATAGCATTGTCAGAGACATGGCTCAATGATGAAAACACAAATAATATTCACATTGAAGGGTATGAATTATGTCATATGAACAGTAATAATAAAAGGGGTGATGGAGTCGCTATATTTGTTAATAATGAAATAAAATGTAAATTAATTAGTGAAATGTCAATAATTGTTGATAATATTATGGAAATTATAACTATAGAAATAATAAACAAGAATGATAAAAACATAATAATAAGTTGTGTATATAGATCACCAGGATCAAATATAGAAATATTCATTGATAAAATCTTGGAGCTATTGGAAAAGAGTTTTAATAAAAAAAGCTTTTTTGTGTAGAGACTTTAATATTGATCTGGGAAATAAAACAGATTCAAATAACATCAGTACATTTATAAATTCAATGTGTAGTTTAAATCTGTATCCGTTGATATCAAAGCCAACAAGAATTACAACTCATATACTGTAGTGCACAATAATTGATAATATTTTCACAAATATAACAAATGGGGATGTGATAGGTGGTATTTTAATGACCGCCTTAAGTGATCATTTACCTGTTTTCACAATCTACAAAAATGATCAAAGCATCACAAAAGCAGTTACAACTAAGAAAAGGATAATAAGCACATCAAAAAAAGCTTTGGATAAATTAAAAGAGGATCTAGATCAGTGCTTTAAGTGGAAAAAAATAAGTGCCGGTACCCTCCCTAATGTCATAATAATATGCATACCTGCAAACTCAGAAGGGATGAAAATGGTGACAAACGTTGCGCCAACCCCCCCCCAACCCCCCGAAAGATTTTGTAATTTTTTAACATGCTTCAGGTAAAAGTCATTTACTAACCTGATTTAGTCAAAGTCAACTTTATTGTCAGAACTGCAATATGTACAGGACATACACAGGATTGAAATTGCATTTCTCTCTCAGTCCCTCGGTGCAACAGTAACCATTTAAACACTAAACAATTAATGTAATTCACAGGAAACGTTAAACTTATGTTGGCACAGCAGGACTGGACCATTTATTTAACATAATTGTAAATTACATCACACATTTGTACATGATTGGTTGATTATTTTTCCTATAATTAACTTCAGCACAGATGAAATATAGGAACAACAGAACAAGTGAAGGATGATATTTTACTCATTTCTGTAGGTACATTAACTTAGTTTCTGGCTTAGGAAGATAAAGGTTTAGGAGGAGAAAAATGGAGGAAGAAAAGTTAAGAGTCAGGGAGTTATCTTGATGTGTTTAACCAGAAGCATGGCAGCTCTCCGGCTGAACTCGGCTACACGTTGGTACCCTTGGCAAAGCATTTGACGACTTGTTACCTCGTGAAGATGGTCAGTCTCCCTCGGTCCAGTTTGGTCAGTTCGTTTACCATTCTCAGCGTCTCCAGACGTGCGCCTTGACTCGAACCGAAAGTAACGGCAGCTCCTGGTGTTGTTTTCAAGATAAGACGTTCCTTAAAGGAATGTCAATAAAAGAGAGCTTTTCAGCTGTTGAAGATGGCTTATAACTTGGCATGTTATAAGTCTTTAACTGAATGACATGGTCATTAGCGTGTTGACCAGACGATCATCAGTTCTTTGGGGAACCTCATAGCTCGAGGTCCTCAGCAAACTCGTCAGTTCCAGCAAAAGCTTAGAACTTTAAGGAAGGATCTGTGATCAGTGACTTGTTGTTCTTCTCTGATTGGTCCAAACAAACCAGTGGATGAAGGTCACTCGGATAGGAGAAGATCAGTTTTTAGAACAGAGAAGAAGTTGTTTAGAATGAAGACAGAGAAACAGATTAGACTGGAGCCAGCTTCATAAAACAACTGATTAAAACTGTGTTCTAACTTCTAACAAAACTGATCGAGTTCAGTCTGACATATTAATTCACTTTCACCGTTTGATTCATCATATGAAGAAGTGATCATTATTTTGAAATAACATTGGATTTCCAACTTGAATTAAACAGTTTGAATTAAACAGTCTTTGACTTAACAAACATTGAATTCAATAATGCTTATACAAGTAACACAAGGTTATTCATTAACACAAAAAGAGGAATAAGAGAGTCTCTTATGACTTATTGTGTTTTGATTCAAAATAATGTAATAAAATAGTGTTAATGTCCTTTTTCTGAGAGTATCAGTGAAAAGGTGTCACTGGGACAGTTCAAGTATCAGAACGGGCATGGTCATGCCCACTACATCTCCCCCCTTTTGGAAGTCATCGCCAGTCCTTGGGGATGGGGTCCAACACGAAAGGAAACCTTGAACTGTCTCTGATCTTGAAGTAATCCAGCAAGTGGAAAAAAAAAATCAAAAATTATAATCCCATAAAGTTTTTGGAAATTCCATACTGTTCGTAGGTAATCCCATTGCGGTAAGCTTTTAATCCCTCGGAAAACTGAGTCTGTTAACTCTTGGAAAACAAAGTCTGTGATCCTTTGGAAAACAAAGTCTTATAATCCACAACGATAATTCCACAGCAGTAATTCCATATCGATTAGAGTTGGTGATTTCATCAGCAACAATTGTTTTTATAATCAGCATGTAGAGGGGATCCCTCGATTGACGCAGAGGAGGCGACCCTTGGATGAAGGTTGAAGACCAACGTTGAAGTAGCAGGTCCCCACATCGAAGGTTGAAGGCTGGTTGGTTTCCAGTCCGTGCCACTCTGGTTCTATGTGTCATGCAATTATGTGGTTTTAGGTGGGCTTATGATTGGGATTTTACATTAGCCTTACCTATATGCACCTGGTATGTAAGCTATCATGGTTTAGATCAGCTATAACTACCAATTAAGGGGTGGATCATTCATCAAAAGTTAAATATAGGGATCTACGTCTATAAAAGGTTCAGGAGGGCTTCTGTAACGAAGGCCTCTTCTTCCAAACTATTCCTCCATTCATAATTTAAGTTAAATTAACTAAGATAGAAAAGAAAATATAGTTTGGTCTAAATGTCTGTTGTCCTTTAAGACGACGACGTAGGATTTGGTATTCCCTATAAATTTTGAAGTCTATGGCGAGACTCATCAAATGAATAGATCTAGAATAGAAACGACCAAATCGGTTCTACTTAAATGATTGTGAGATCAGTGTAGATTATAGTACTTTAAGTAGCATTAATCTACAATGACACTTCAATTACTGAGGTTTAACAAAATGAAAACTGCATGTTGGCATAGTTAAATCCATTTAAGTCTTTAACTTATCATTAATAAAAACCTCTTTTGGCTGGGAGTGTTCAAAAACAATACCAAGCTTCAACAACAACAAAAGTAGCAATTAAGCAACTAGAAAACAACGTTCCACCGCTTCAACTCACTCCTGTCGTCAGATTCCAACATGTATCACACAATAAAAACAGGTCTTAGCTTTATAACCGATGTCAATTAAATCCTGCAGATTTAAACGGTTGTTAAGGTTAGTTTTTTGTTGTGGGTTTTTAGACTTAGCGTTTCTAAGTTCTAGTTGGAATGGTTTCTTTTAGCAACTAATATAGTTTAAACTGTTTAGTTTATTTACTATCGTGTGCTTGGACGACCTTAATTTCCCATGAAGTCTGTGAGTTTGCGAGATCTTTGTCGTTTGTGGGGTTATTGAAATATTTGTCTTTGTCTTGGGCATGACCTAACATCACCCCCCTGAGGTCATGGGGGACCACGAACACAGGTGAGGACGTCCGTCCATGGGCACAAGTTAGGATGCCAATGTTTAGTTTAAGCTGTTTTCGCAGCTGAGAGTAGACAGTACACAGGAACCTTTTAGGTATCGGCCAACGTTTCTTCTTACGTTTACCTCTTTCTGTGTAATTCAGGTGTGTCACAACTGTCGGCGCAGTCGCAGGTGTGTCTGATTGTTCAGACTGCGACGGGTCACTGTTGTTGGTGTGCGAGCCTTTCCCCCCTTTGTCTGAAGAGGGGCTCTTTGAGTCTGTAGAAACTGTGTCATTTCTGATTAGTTCTAGACTCAAATGCTCTTGAACCAAGGTTTCATCGAAAGCTTGGCTGATTGCCGATTTATCTGTCCCAGAGGACAGTACAGCGTCTTCGGTGTGGGATCCGTGGATCTCCACACCTTCTTCTACCTGTGGTAGGTAGTGTTCAGTGAGTGCTGATTGTTTTAGCTCACAGAGGAGGTTCTCATGTTGGGCCCCGGTTGGGTCCAACTGTTGTGTCTCTTCTGCCTCAACTGTATTTGAAGGTTCACTTACCGGGCTTGTGCTCTCGGTTGGGGAGTCATCCATGCCTTCTGCAGTACCATCTGTTAGACAGACACCGTCATGACCTTCAGGATCTTGTTGACTGTCAGCATTTTGTTTGCTGTCAACATATTTATTGTCAACATCTGTGGCATCTGTGTCGATGTTATTGTTGTTAACCGTGAGCTCTGAGTTTTTGTGAAAGATAGTGCTGCACATTGCTCCAGGTAGGTCAATGTTGATAGTGTCATTATCAATGATAACGTCACTCATTGTATCAGGTTGGTCAAGCACTGTAACATTCAAATCTACTAACAAACTACTTACTTCCTCTGTCTCTTCCGAGCATAGAGGTGTTTGGCCATTTTTCTGGGACATTCGTGACACTTTGCATGTCTCGAACTGTTCCGTTCGAGGCGCGGGAGGTGCAGTTCCGAGGCTCGGGGGTTTCTGTTGGGACCACGCATTGTTACATGAGTTTAGGTCCTCATACTTCAATTTCTTTTGAAGTTCACCCACCGGTAGACCTTGGTTTTCACCCACCTGGTTCGTTCGGAACCATTTTGGGTCTCTTAAAGAGTGAACACCTACCTTTTGTGGTTCGTTGCTTGTCTCAGATTCTTCAATCTGAGGTGCTTTAGGAGCGGGGCTCCCTTTAAACCATTGTGAGTCACTGTTCCAGCTGGCACCAACCTTTCGTTGTTTGTCAGTTTTAAAATCTTGTTTATTCTTGCTTGCATTATCCAACCTTTCTAACAACCGACGTATGTTCTCCATCTCCTCTGAGGTCAGAGGGCCTTTGATACGACAGCGTTTATTCTCGCTTTCTATAGGAGAGAGAACCTCTTCTATTTTTAGCGACTGGGATACGACCTTTTGACCTGGGCACACCTCAGAGGGTGTTTTGCTTTGCATGTGAGCCTCAAAAGCAGTTACAGCACCCTGTATAATTTCATCCAAAGATGTTACTTCTAATTGACACCAGGTGTACAATGGCAACTTGAATCTAATATCAGAGATTAGATTATTTCTGAAAACAGATTTGAAAAGCGTCTGCTCTTCAAGTCCCGGTTCCATTATGTCGCCTGCATACGCCTTGAAAATCCTGTCAAAGAAATGCAAAGGATGTTCATCTTTTTCCTGCAAGACATTTCGGGCAGCTAAGTAGTCACCACACAATGAGAGAGATTTTCTCTCTGTGCGAGGTGCAGGGGGAGCAGGTCCTCGGCTTCGGGGTCCCTCTTGGTACCCTGTGATGTATGAGTCTACTAGAGGCACATACTGTATGAGCCTTGGACGCGCACCTTCTTGAACTTCCATCTTTGTTTTGATTTTTGTGAAATCAATAAGACAGTTCGTATTTTAATGTGTGCAAATAAATCTTCACTTTTAAATGTGGCATTGAGTCAATCAAACTAACCAGCTGTGTGGTATAAGTGTTTCACCGTGTAATAAGTATTTCTATTCATAGGTACCTTCTTTCAGGACTTACCCTTAATGAACCTGTAAAAGTTAAATGCAAGCAGTGTTAACTTTAAATATAACTTATTTTTTAACAACAGTTACTAACTAACACAAGCATGATTTTCGTTTTACTTACTCAAAAACTTTTTAAAAGATTTGAAATAACTGCAATATTCACACTAAAATGTTCCCAGGAAGCTGCTCCATCATGCCTTAAAAAGATGTATTGCAGTTTGGCTAAACTGTTTTGCAGTATTTTGACAGTTATCAGGAGTGAAAATAGGATTTCTTGTTTGTTATTTTAAATATTTTTTATTTAAAATAAACTGGAGTTTTTGTATGCTCAACATAACATTACAGATGTTATTCCAAATAAAAATTTGTGATTTTTATTAATTTGTGGTTATTTGACATCCTCAAATTTGTTCTGCTATCTTTGTTTTGATTTTTGTGAAAATCAAGTCAGCAGATGCTTTTTGTTTGTTATTTTAAACTTTTTATTTAAAATAAACTGGAGTGCACAGAATAACTTTAAAAGATGTTGTTTTAAAATAAATGCAGAGGGTTTAGCATCTATTCTGTGTAAATGTTTCTTGTTCTCATACTTTTAAACCAGCAGATTGCAGGTTTTCAAAGCTGAAATTTACCACAATGTGACTGTAATTACTCATTCTGGCCGCTATAAAGGCGCTGTTGGCTCTAAGGCCACGTTGACTACCGCCAATTCCGTTAGCTGGAAAACGAACACGGTGAAAAATCAACTTTTTGGATGAGTTTTAGCCTGGATGTGACAATCGCCTAAACAAACGTTCATTTAAGAAACGAATGGATTTGTTTAAAATGTTTAGAACAAGTTCTGTGAACTTTTAGATACATAAAAAACGATCTTTTTCCTTTTTTTCTCTATCTGGGTCACGTCACTTCCGTTGACACGTCAACTTGACGTGTCGGTCGTGTTGCATTTAGGGACGTACGTGCAGTCGGACGTTTGAGTTCTCCCGACGTCTAAACGCTCTAAAACCCCTTTAAATATCTCAAAACACCGCGGTTAAACAGTTTCTGACGATATTTTATGCCTAGAACCGAAACAAGCTAGAAAATCTGTCAGAATTGTGTGAACAAAACTGAAATTTGACGATCAACTGCGTATCACGTGATCACCTTGAACCAACCACAGCATGACAACAGATGTTATGAACGTAGCGTCAGCATATAGCTTATCAAACCTAGACTCTTTTTCAACTCATAAAACGCTAAAATTCACCACAAAAATTCCGTGAACGAATCGTTTCACATCAGAACAGTTTTACCAAGCTGCGCCCAGTAAAAATAGCAAGATAAATGTCGCCAAGAAGGACTTTTTACCGTATCCGCAGCAACACGTCAGAGCTAAATGGACCGGGACCAGAACCTCGATCCGACAGCTTCAGACTACAAGATGCTATTATTTCTGCTTAAAATGTAACGATACCACTCGACAGCCATTTTCAGATGAACCATGAAGCTCTTATAGGCACAGTTTTGACACGGCGGCCAAACGTAGATGCGCTTTTATCTGTGACACGTCAGCAAAGAGTCCAAACGACTCAGAACCAGAACCACACAGCAACATCAAATTTTAACCCAAAAACTTCAACAAACGTTTAAAAGTTGAGTAAAGACAATTCCTCAGCTACAAGTGACATTAACCAGCAGTTTCCTGCAGCTATGACACACTTTCCCAGCCAAAAAACTATCGTTTTCAGAGTCTAAAAACTTGGACAAAATTATGCCAACATTCAAAGTACAGAAATATTAAATATCAAACTTTCAGAGACCTGTTCACGGGCCACCAATGTAGTAATATAGGAAGGGGTCAGTTTACTGACTTACCTATATTTTAGATGTATAAATTGGCAGGGTTTAGACTGACACAAAAATACATCATTAATTAAACGGGTTCTCTCTTTTTCAGTTTAATACCAATAATTCTATACCTTGACCAGATGTAATTCACAGGAAACGTTAAACTTATGTTGGCACAGCAGGACTGGACCATTTATTTAACATAATTGTAAATTACATCACACATTTGTACATGATTGGTTGATTATTTTTCCTATAATTAACTTCAGCACAGATGAAATATAGGAACAACAGAACAAGTGAAGGATGATATTTTACTC